>ML796103.1:107683-129262 GCA_009831015.1 Picea engelmannii
CAGACTAGTTGTTAGATCTACAAATCTGTGTATCATCTTGAGTTTAGCTTTATAGATCTACTTTACAGTTTGGTCTTATTTAGATCTGTTCACTGTCAAATCAGCAGAGTTCTTTCTTATTAGATCTGAGTTTTTATTTCTGATCTTACTAAGTTTATTGCTGTCTCTCTTAGATCTAAATACTAAGTGTTCTAAGTCTGTTGATCTATAGATCTAGCTGTTTTGATCACTGAAATTAAAAAGATACTATTGTTTTGCATTTTTACCCTAATTTTAACATGTAGTTCAAAGAGAACTTGTCATATAGTTAGAAAGTCTGAAATTAACTCTAAATGATTGGCTTGAACGAGGCAAGAAGCACTACTATGTAGGTACTGATTTTTCTGTGTCTCATTTTAGATAGAGAAGCTTCCTAGATGATTAACGCACAGTTAAAAACAACTATAACAACATCCAGCTTGATGCCACTGCCATGGAAATAAGAAATAATAACAAGCATTGTGAACTTTATTCACATAAGAAGATGCCTGAGATTTGCTGCTCAGTTGTGCACTGTTGTAGCTCAAACTCATCACCCCAAATCATCTGTTGAATGTGATGATTATGAATGTGCACATGGTTGAAATTCTCCATTTTGCTGCCCATTATCTCACATTCCATTGTTGTCTGTTTATACCATATCTCTCTGAATTGCACTCCAAAATCAGCTTTCGATGTTGTTGTAAAGTGTAAAGTATAGCAAAGTGATAAATACGGCTGTTTGCATGACATGTATTTGGCCTGTTTTATGTAAATAAACCAAGCCACCAAGGAACTGTCTTGACAATGACTCATTTGCTGGTTTTGAGTTGATGATGGCCAATAATTTCAGCTCAGCTATCATAGATATCGAAGCTGATTCACAGACCATCACGTGAAACTTGTCTACACCTAGGCAATAATGGATATCAATTATTCATATTCCATGCCTTTGGGGCCTGCCTGAACCTATACAAAGCTCTATCCACAAGATGCTTTTACCCGCAACCTGTAAACCTTGTGGCTGATTCATACAACCCTCCTCTCCTAAGTTGCTACCAAGGAAGCCACTCTTTATGTTCTCTTTGCAAATTCTCTAGCCAAATGGTATTGCCATGGATGGATCCAACTTGAGCGTGTTTAGATTTGTTGTAGAAACAATCTTTCCCTCATTCTTCAAGAGTGCATTATCCCACTCATCTTTTCCATTCTCTTTTGTCGAACTGTGGTTCAAAAGAATTTTAAAGAACATACAACAAAGTATAATATACAACTTTGTTGTGCAACTTGCTTACCTCTCCTCATTGGTCTGCCACTTTGTCTCTCTTCTCTGGCCTGTAGAGAAGGCTGTTGGGAGCAGGAGCGTGAATTGCTAATTTCCAAGAGACTCCGGGAGCATTATTTTATATAATAATTATTTTAATATATTTGAATGCATATATATTAAAAAAAGCATGTAAAATGGCGAATTTGCAGAAAATATGAAAACATAGATTTTTGTAGTAGATTAATGATAATCATTAAAGTATCAACCATTTTGTACACAAATAATATCAACCATTTACTAGTTATATCTTATGAGTTATAACATTGTCATCAATTGATCAACCATAATATTAACCTTCAAGTTTAAGGTTTCAACAGATAATATTTGACATTAAGAAACTGTAGTCTGTAACAGATAATGTCAACCATGAAATGAAACAGGGCATCATGACCGATGAGTTGTAATATGCAGTCAATAGTTCAAACTTAAGGCTTAAATTGTCATATGATGTTTACAAAATAGGCCATAAGAAAGAGTCAAGTCAATAACTCAGTTCACGAATCTAGATTTTAAACTGAAAAAGACAAATAATTCTACTATCTACTAAGCTTTCCTGTTGTTAGTGAGAAGTTATTAGTTATAGCCTATAGGAGATTTAACATTAGTGATCATGCCGATGAAAGGAAGAACAAGGCCAAAATGTTGATAGATGTTGACCTTATTAATGAGTGTAAAAACCTAATTGAAAAACTTGAAGACGTTTAGTTCTTCACTTACATAAGAAGGCTTAAGAAATTAGCTGAAGCCTGATTGTTATACTAATGTTGGAGCTACATGAGGTCAATTAAAAATTGATCTAAATTGATACCTCATAGGAATTATGGATTCTATTTGGAGACTTGGAGTTATGACGTTAAATATGGACTGTATACTGTTTCTATATTTGCTATTTTTGCAATGTTTACATGGCCTGTGGTGGATCACACCTCATTTAGCTACTATTATCTCAACTATTATTTGTACTGGCAATTGTGTATGTCTTTTGAAGTAGTTACTATCAATGTTGCAATCATCGTGTCGGCAAATATATCGCTGAGGGTACAAAAAACAACTTATCAGCAACATCGGGGAAAATATCAAAAAATTTCATCAAACTTAAAAAATACAAAAATATTCATTATTTTTTTTTTAGACAATTAAAAAACCCCCTCCCTCTAGCCCTATTATGGGAAAATGTAATAGTAAGCCCTTTGTTCTCAATCCCCCGCTTTCCCTCTTCAAACTGAGCAAAAATACCCCCCAAAATCCAAAATTCTCTTGGCTCAACTGATATTTTCCATTTTCAGGCGATATATTGCCGATATATTACCAATATATCATGATATTTTCAAAACTGGAATAAATTGCGATTTTTCCAGCGATATTATTACCAAGCTGAGAGAATTGCGATATATCTTGATGTTGGTGATATATCACCTATATTTGCAACACTGGTTATTATTACATTGCTCTCCATCAAATCTAATAATTATCCTGCATCAGTGGAGATAAAATGCATATATAGATTAACGAGGTTATAAAGGTATGCCAAATTGAAGGAACTACATTCAAACCTGTTAACCCCTGGATTTTCTCACTTGGAAATCCTTGGGGTTAGGGGCCAGTATTATCTTCATCTACTGGCATTCAGACATTTCTTCAGAGATAGCACTTGATCAGGCTGAGGTTGTTTCCCATCGAGTGCAGGTGCAGAGATTGGTTCAGTAGTGATTTTTGTTTCAGTGACAGAGTTAGCTCAGTTCTTCATGGTTCATAGAGAGAGATTTGTTGCTTTTAGCCAGTTCCCTATTTTTTAGGAGTTCCCTATTTTTTAGGAGACAGTGTCCGGAGACTCGCATGACATTTCCGAGCATAGTCTTGTTCTGGTCACATTTTGAGGCCAGTGAACCCTTTCCAAGATGTCATCCGAGTACTCTCTATTTTTAGCAGGAGGAGATCAGGAGGTCAGATGGTGATTTTGATTGCATTTCTGGATTCCTTACAAAAAATCGAATTCGATGAGTATATACACATTGACTTCCGAGGACCTATTTTTAGTAGTGCCTATTTTTAGACTTGCTATTTTTGGCAGTGGTCTCCTGGTAGTCCTGGACACATTTGTGGTATTTCCGAAATTTTAGGGAAACTGCTTTTTCGGGCATGTCTATTTTTGGCAGTGTCTATTTTTAGTAGGGGTAACACATGGAAGTCTCCAGAAAATGACATGGCAGTTTGGTGAAGCGCTTGAATGATTTGGCGTCCATGTGGATGGATGAGTCATGAGGAGAGGAGGGACACCTACTGTTTTTCTCTCCATCCTTAATTCTCTCACCCATCAAAATCCCTATATTCTCTCCCTAATCTTCCATTTCCCCCCTTCTCTCCATTCGTCCCACAAATCAAGGGGCCTAAATTTCCTCAACCACTTCCACAAATCTCTCCCTAATTTCCCTCTCATTTCCCCCTTTCTCTCCATTCGTCCCACAAATCAAGGGACCTAAATTTCCTCAACCACTTCTACAAATCTCTCCCTAATTTTCCTTTCCCTAATTTCCCTCTCCATAACTTCTCTCCCATTTCCCTCCCCCTCTTGACACATTTATCTATATAATCAAGTGCATTTCATTGTACAAGGGTTGGATGTTCTACTTCAACAACTCTACACATCAAAATTTCATCTCTTCTTCTACCTTTCTGTTTGTAAGCAGGGATCACTACTACACCAATTTTTGTACTTGTTTCCTTGGTGCAATCAGCCTCTAAACACTTGCAGACATAAAGTTTGACGTGCTTGTTCTGGGCCTTCTCTCTTGTTGGTGTATTGGGTTGTGAAATGTTTATTTGCAGAAGTTTTTAGCATATCATTTGAGCAATTTTTCTGCTGTTTGATATCGCTGTCTACATGTTTTATTTGCTGATTTCTGAGCTAGTGAACTAAGGAATCGGCCAAAAATATTTAAAATTATATCTTTAAACCTGTGGCTGTCCGAAAAACAACCATAAACCTCTTGCTTCTGTTATCTCACGTTTTGCTGCTGTTTTATTGTCATATTTTGCAGATTTGCTGGTGGCGTACAACAAGGAAAGACCCTAGGGACACCCCCCTGTGGTTAGCATGCACCAGCCTGAACGAAGAGGACTCTGCTAGTGACATTAAGGGCATAAATTCCTACAAATTAACCTATTTTCTGTGCAGTTTACACGTTATTTTCAGATCTGATTTAGGGTGCTAACAACTGATTTTAAGTCATTTTCAGGTCTGTCTATTAGTGCAGAAAATTGCATTAACAAAACCCCAGGTTGATAAATTCAGCCTTAGTGATTTTAAAGAAGTTTGCGGCAGTATCATATAGTTGTTGGGATGATGACTTTGAGGCTAGTGTCCAAAAGGGTGATATTATAGGTGAGGACGAAAACTTAGAATGTCAATCAGGCCAGGTGGAGAAGAAATCTGCAGAAATCAGTTGGTTGATCCTTGGGTATATCAATGTCTTAAAACCGGACCGGTCCAACAAAACCGGCCGGTTGAACCGCTTTTGAGAGGAAAATTGGTAGATCGGTGGACTAGAACCGCTTTTGGCCGGTTCCGTACAAAAATCGTACAGTTCCGTATAGAACTCCTACGACGCACCCAAAGCCACAAATTTCAATTTTTTTTAATAAAAAAACAAATGTTTAATGGAAGGGGGACCTGTTAACTAGCCCTAGGGTAAACCATAATGGTAATGTTAAAGTGACATTCTCCTTTATCTTTCATTTTCATCCTTTTACTTAGATTTTTAACATTACCGTTAATTGTTTTAGGATATTTGAGAGTGGTTCCAACCTCATTGGACTTCATATGGAGAAAGTAGAATTTTAGATCCCATTCAAAATTTAGCAAACTTAAAAGTTTTCAGGATTTTAAGATTGGCAGGATTGCAACGTTTCCACTGGATTCTATCATGTATGAGGGTATAGAACTGACATTTAATCAAGAGCACCAAGCCTTCTATGTACCTCGATGTTGGTGACATTGATTGTTGAACTCTTTGGTCACGACCTTAGTAAATATACCCTTCACTCAAGTAAAATCACTTATTAGGTATGTTAATATTTTTCTTTCTTATTTGAATGCTTAGATGGTGACATTGATGATGAGGATCCTAATATAAGTAATGATCTTGAAGATATGTAGTTATTTGTTGTAGCATGATTTTTTTTGGACTTGTAGTCCATCATCCCGAATCTCTGCAGGATCTCAACATTATATTTTCCTTGGCTAAGCAAAATCTCATCTGATCTTTGCCACTCCTCCAATCCCAATAAGTAATGCATCAGACCTAGATCCTTCATCTCGAACTTTGAAGCGAGCTCCCACTGAAGCTTGACTCCCTCTGAGTCTATATAATCTCCAGAGTCATCTGCTCCCTTTGCATGTGCTGTGTAATGTCCCCATTTTTGGACATTATTATGTTATAGAGTGTTATGCCTACCAGAGTAGCCAGATGGGGGTGACAACGAGATCAAGAGTTATTGAGGGGTTTTATTGGGCCCAACTTGCATCGTTCATCATATTTCATCATCAATATCCATTCCGCACAAGTTGGCTTTGGTTCTGTTGCATTCTGACGTTTTCTGTAATTTTGAGTTATTATGGGTCATATTTTAATTAATTTCACTAAGAAGGTCATTTTGGGCATAATACTTGGAGAAACCTATTAGTGTAATAGCTCATCGGAATCGGGAGGAAGAGCGTTACAAGATTAGATGATGAGAAGTGACTTTTAGTGGTCGAAGAAGCCATATGGACGAATAAATCACTTTTTAGAGGCAAAAAGGCTAATTAATTAATAAAGTCATTTAATTAAGGAATAATAAAAATAAAGTAAAAGTTACTTGGAGAGAAACGGTGAACAAGGGGGATAAAAGAGAGATAGGGGCCTCTGTTGTCTCATTATGTTGATTATCATTTTTATGTTTGGCTTCTTGATAGAGAGCCCATGATACTTGGGGGTTTTGAGGGTTTTGGCTGAACAAACCCTAGAGATCAGCTCGGTGGTGAAAGATTCCACCTTTCCTGATCCAAGCTTGGTCAAGGAGGTGAAATATTCCTCCCTCACCATTCTACATCAGTTACTATTCAATTATAGGAGCAGTTCAGGAAGTAGGGTGCACTTGTGGGGGTTTCCAACAGGTTGGGGTGCACTTGTTGAGGAGTACAGGTTTTATTTGCTTGCTAGTGGCTAGATCTTCAGTAGATCTCATTCTAGGATCATTTGCCATCAACCTAGCGCCTATTTGCATCATAATTGGAGGGTATTCTTCAAGCCATTCATTCTTTCTATCAATGGGGTGCATTTCAGGTTGAGGAGGGCACACTACCCATAGGGGATCTTGTGTTCTAGTGGGGAAGACCTTTTCCAATAGCTTGGAGATTTGGCATAGGGGTTTCCCAGGTCCCAATCTACAGATTGGCATTTGTTTTCAGTGGTTTGGAGATCATATTTATTTATTTGAGGAGTTGGGCATATTTCCTGAGAGGGAGGGTGCATATATTCTTATAGAGACTATTGTTGGAGGCCAGCCAATGAAGCTACAACCCACAGGTTACTCCTATCATCTTTCCATCATTAGATCTACCATCACATAGTTTTGCAGAGGTTTGAGGCCATCATAGAGGAGGCCGTACTTTCCTTGGTCTATTCCAGCCAGGAAGTGCGTATTGTTCCATGGAGGGCATCACCTACAATAGAGGGTAATCGTTGGATCTCAATGATACTTGGTATTCATCTTGTAGAGGCTTTTGGAAGTCAATATCTTTATCTCTATATTGTATCTTGGAGGCATCATCAACCAAACACTCTATTCTATTATATGTATTCCAGATCTACTCCATTTTGTATGAGGTCAGTTATTATTATAAATAAAATCGAATCTAAGGTATTTGTGGCTTTATCTTGTGTTACTTGTATTACATCTTGTTGATTATATGCCATTGCTATATCTACATCATTTACTTGTTGCAAACACACAATAAAACTACCATCATAACCCCAATGCAACTCTTGAACACTAAAATCTACTAAGTGTTTGACAAAAGACCACAACCAGAAAAACCATAAAACCTCAATGTTCCAAGCAAATCTGTTTGGGAACATTACAGTGGTATTAGAGCGAATTTTCTTCGCTAGCCTGTGATAAACATTGATGATCTAGAGAGATGGATTTTGCGGATTTTGTAGAAGAGATCATATATTGTAATGAGGAATATTACGCCCTAAGTGAGACATTCAGTGCTCAAGTAACATTCCAACAATTTGTATCCATCAAAAATTCTAGGTGGAGCAAAGATGAGGTTTTATATTGGGTTAAAAGGATGGAAGAAGTACATTATTGGACCAACATAGAAAAAGAAAACAGGGCCAAAGAAGGCAAGGAGGTAGATACATCACCACATGCTAGTAGATTGAAAGGAATACAGATTGTGCCTACACCCATTAGGAGCAAGGAACTTTGCTACAATTGCAAAGAGCCTTGGGATCCAGGTCACAGATGCAGGGGTAAAGGGAAAGTGCATATTGTTGAGGTGCACTACGACAGTGATGATGAGAAGGTGCATGAGGATGCAACCATAGATGCCTATTTAAAGCAATCCGATGAGGCCAATGACACCTACGCATTGGATGGACAGGATGATGGCACATGTGCTTTAGCTATCTGATTAGACAATGTTGAGGACTCAACACTTCACCATAGTAGTGACACTTGTGAGGAATCCGATGTGTTAGCACCTGATATGAGGTCATGCATAGGGGATACTGTTCCTCCCATGGAGATGAGCGTGACACAGTCCTTACCTTCTCGGACATTTATGTTAGACATGACACAACAGGATATCGGTGACATTCCGGAGATGGTAGAGGAGCCTTGTGTAGTATTGGAACACAAGGGACATATGGATCTACAAACCCAGGAGGAGAGGCATGGCTTGGAGCCACTTGACTATATGCATACCTATCAGTATGACGAGAGTGAGTCACCTCTTTTGGGGAGTCTATTATTAGATCAGGTTGTGGAGACCAACAACTTGTTGGAATACTCACTTCTAGGACCAGTTTATAGTGATGAGGATACACTCTTGATTGGTCTAGATGACCATATCTCATGTCTGGACACATCTGTATGGGATCTAGGTGCATATGACATTAGCAGAGTGAGYGCACAGGAGGATACAACTGCCCATACAGGATACAGTGCGATTCAGACGGGGGTAGCAGTTTGTGATGATGTGCAGTGGCATACAGGAGGACTCAATAACACAGTGGACAATGGGCAGTTTAATGCTTTATCTTTTAAGGAGTGTGTTGTTGGGGATTCCATTGTTGACACTAGAAGTGATAGGCATGAGGTAGCACCTCAGTAGGATTGTGATCAGGAGTCACTACACTTGACAGGACAGTTGAGAATCAGTGAGGACATGATCATGGCAACTACTGGACGCATTGATGATACACACCCATTGGTGGTAGGATATTGTTGCAGGGCCTCAATGACACATGATATTTCAGATGGGGGACTTGCCATTGATGACTTCCATACACTCAGGGAGAGAGTGACTGTGATGAGGGCCGACTACCAATAGTTATTAGTGGATAGGGATTACCTATTGGAGGTTGGCGAGATGTATCACAAGGCACTGAGGGAGAAGGAGATTGAGGTGGACTGACCCACTCATGAGTTGGTGAGCACACGAGGATTCTTGGAAGGCGCACAGACAACCCTTCAAGAATCAAGGTCTAGATTAGAAGAGCTCCTTGAGGGGTCTAGTTAGAGATCCTCTACATCTATCTCAACGAAGAGTCAGATATATCCTTTAACTACATTGCTAGAGGTTGTTGGTGGTTTGGCAGAGGAGCGCCAGTTGATGGAGGAGCATGAGGAGTATCCAGGATCGCTGATGGGTATGGGGAGATATGACCAAGAGACACTGGAGGATGTCCAGGTGCCAGAGGGGCCACCCTTCATGAGGGGTTTTGAGTCAGTTGGTCAACCGTCATACACATACACCTGGGGATTCCAGAGCCAAGGGCAGTTATGAGGACACTTTCAGTTTGGTTCTAGGAGTGTTTGACATCCATGGAGAGGTTGAGCCAATCATACACCCAGGATATAGGGTGGTGTAGGAGGATTCATGAGCTTGCATGAGTATCCAAGGGCATGCAGAGGTGTACAATGGGATCTAGGAGGAGGCATTGAAGTGCAGGGAGGAGACATACTTAGTGGAGCATGGAGATTCCTCTCCCTTGCAGCAATACATAATTATGGGAGATCACCTTCAGAGTAGCAACAACTATATGAGTGATGATGGAGGGAAAGTGATTGACCAAAAATTTGTGGAGTTATTGACTGTTGTACCTGATGGTTGGAGTTTAGTGATGAGCTTTTGGTCAAGTCCTTGGGATTGACCAAAGTCTATGATACTTTCCAGTCCTACATACAGTTGCAGTTATTTATGTTAGCCTTCCCCGATACTGTCATCATAGACAACAACATGGGGGAAGATATACAGTGGCAGGGGACATGGAGAGTTGGTAGGCAAAGACCACTTGACGAGAGTGACTGGACTATATACAACAGGATAGGGGTGGTTCATCCGTGATAGTCATATGAGGCTTGGGGCGTGATGGATAGCATCCTTAGTCGTGGGACAGAGTATGTTCCAGAGATGGATACAGGTTTCCGAGTCTCAGCAGGATGAGGACTGGGAGCATAGATGGACATATGCTTCTGATGAGGTCTATGAGCTCAGTTGGTAGGAGGTATGGTTGCAATAGGTAGCGTCAGGGATCTTGAGGACCGTACATGATGTACCTATGGTTGGACTACTTGGCCATTTCAGGACTCGTCAACATGACAGAGAGAGATTCTCCTTGGGGGATCTTGATGATGATGTTGTGAGATACATGGGTTTGGTATGTCAGCATTACGAGTCAGGGAATGACTCCGTAGCTACCCTTGTTTCAGTGTTGAGTTGGGAGAGTTGTTTCGTTTCTCTCGACCCTGGGGCACTAGAGATATATAGTAGGGCTGACATCATATGGATATTGTTGGAGAAAGAGACTTCGCAGGAAGCAGTGTGGATTGGCAGGGAGGCCGAGTTTAGTGATTATGGACAGGACAACATGACTATCAACATACTTCGGCTAGAGGTTTACAGTTTTGTGGGCACCGAGATACTTGGTATGACACCTTCAGAGTTATGTGATGCAGGATTTGGTGGTCTTCTAGAGCGCATGAGGTCCTCAGAGACTTGCATGATTGATTCCTTCCATTGTTGGGGGAATTTGAGAGCAAGTCAAGATGAGTATGCTTTGTGGCAGGATGGATTTCCTTGGTTGAGGATCAGATATATCAGTAGATCATCTTCTTGGTTAGCAATGGATCTGGATTCAACTAGAGATGATAGTTGGGAGATGGGTTTATGTGAGAGACTCCTTGATGGATGGATATTGTATCTACTTTTTCTGTTGCTTAGGGGTCTTTAGGAGGTTCATGGTGTTGGTATCTTACAGGACTATACTTCACAGGGCACTGCAATTCACATCTTGATATGGGATCCGGGGATTGGAGTGCTTGGTAGTCCAGAGTTTGATGGGGTCGAGATCCGAGTAGAGTTGTTGCTTGGGGAGTTGATCGAGGATTGGGTGCACACGATCATTCTACTCATCATGAGCATTTGGGTATCATGTATGGTGAGCACTTGGAGGGGCCATGTCTTGAGGAGAGCTTACTACAGGTCACACAGGTGGATATGGGATCCTAGTATCATATATAGATTGATTCAGTTATTGCTCGAGGATAAGCAATATTCTAGTAGGGAAAATTCTAATGTCCCCATTTTTGGACATTATTATGTTACAGAGTGTTATGCCTACCAGAGTAGCCAGATGGGGGTGACAATGAGATCAAAAGTTATTGAAGGGTTTTATTGGCCCCAACTTGCATCGTTCATCATATTTCATCATCAGGATCCATTCCGCACAACTTAGCTTTGGTTCTGTTGCATTCCGACGATTTCTGTAATTTTGAGTTATTATGGGTCATATTTTAATTAATTTCACTAAGGTCATTTTGGGCATAATACTTGGAGAAACCTATTATTGTAATAACTCATCGGAATCAGGAGGAAGAACACTACATGATTAGATGATGAGAAGTGATTTTCAGTGGCTGGAGAAGCCATAGGGAAGAATAAATCACTTTTTAGAGGCAAAAAGGCTAATTAATTAATAAAGTGATTTAATTAAGGATTAATAAAAATAAAGTAAAATTCATTTGAAGAGAAAAGGTGAACAGGGGGGATAAAAGAGAGATAGGGGCCTCTATTCTCTCATTATGTTGATTATCATTTTGATGTTTGACTTCTTGCTAGAGAGCCCATGATACTTGGGGGTTTTGATTGAACAAACTCTAGAGATCAACTCGTTGGTGAAAGATTCCACCTTCCCTGATCCAAGCTTGGCCAAGGAGGTGAAAGATTCCTCCCTCACCATAATACATCAATTACTATTCAGTTACAGGAGCAGTTGAGGAAGCAGGGCGCACTTGTGGCGGTTTCCAGCAGGTTGGGGCGCACTTGTTGAGGAGTACATGTTCGATTTGCTTGCCATTGGCTAGATCTCCAGTATATGTCATTCTAGGATCATTTTCCATCACACTAATGCCTATTTGCATCAGTATTGGAGGGTATTCTTCAGGTCATTCATTCTTTCTACCAGTGGGGCACATTTCAGGTTAAGGAGGGCGCACTGCCCATAGGAAATCTTGTGTTTTAGTGGGGAAGAGTTTTCACAATAGCTTGGAGATTTGGCACATGGGTTTCCTAGGTCCCGATCTACAGATTGACATTTGGTTTTAGTGGTTTAGAGATCATATTTATTTATCTGAGGAGTTGGGCGTATTTCCTGAGAACAGGCACCATCAGGCGTATTTCCTGAGGGCGCATAAATAAAATCAGATTTGAGGTATTTGTGGCTTTATCTTGTGTTACTTGTATTACATCTTGTTGATTATATGCCATTGATATATCTACATCATTTACTTGCTGCAAATACACAATAAAAATACCATCATAACCCCAGGGAAACTCTTGAACACTAAAATCTACAAAGTGTTTGACAAAAGACCACAACTAGAAAAACCATAAAACCTCAATGTTCCAAGCAAATCTGTTTGGGAACATTACATGTAGACCTCTTTTGAAGTCTGATCTCTTATGAACTGTCTTGGGGAGGTTGCTCCTCTCTACTAGATCCTGAGGGCTGGCTCCCTCTGAACTCTAGCTCCTTCTGAGCTGGTACTTGGTGGGGCCACCTGCCTCACCACTGGTGGAGCCATCTGCTCCTCCTCATTGTATGGTTCATCAATGCCATATATCTGTATCCCCCTTTGCATCCTGCAAAGTATCACGGGACCATGCTAGTCTTCTTCCTGGTCACTGTAACGATTTTGGGTAGGCCCTTCTGGCTCTACTGACTCTTTCTGGTGATCTGAAGAGTGATCAACTAAACTAGAGGGATATGTATGGTCATCTTCAGAGCCTTTTGCTCCTTTCAATCGATCTCCATATGAGATAATGTGTATTCGCAAAAGTACCCTTCTTGCTAGAATGTTCTAACTTCGTCCTCCTTCCTTCGTGATATGGTTGTGTACGGTCGTGTACACAACTCTATGTCTGGATAGTCTGTTCCAACCGGCGAGATTGTTTACCTTGCTTAGAAAGACAATAATAAATAACATGATTATTCCAGAGGAGAAAGCAATAGAGGAGGACGTGGACGTGGAAGAAAGAATTTTAGAGGCAGGGGGGGTAGACACAACCAAGGTGATAGATCCAATCTTCATTATACCTGTTGCAAAAAGAATGGGACACATGAAGCAGATGACTGCAGAGTTCCATGGGATAAGATCAAAGAAGACAAACAAAATAAGACAGAGGACAAAGGTAAACCTTCAGAACCAGTAAAATGTAATCCACCCAAATTTGCACATTACATTGTTTCTCATTGCAATATAAGAGTAACAAAAGATTTATTTGACACTGCATATAGTCCTTGGAAAGATGCATGGCTTCTTGTTACAGGTGCAACCTCTCACATGACATTCTGGAGAGACTTTTTTGAAGACTTCAATGACAATGTGGATGGCATAGTGTATTTTGCAGACAAGTCCGGTCTCAGGCCTGGGAACGGGCACCATCAGGCTTAAGTTGTCTGGACTCCGAGATTTTCTTCTGCACAATGTACTGTATTTTCTTGAGCTACAAAGGAGCTTGTTGTCCCTTGTGCACATCAAACAACAAGGCCACTTTGTTCATATGATCGGTGTTAAAGTTGAAATACGAAAGGATTCCAATAACATGCATGTTATGATCAGAATGGAAGGGAAGACTGCTGAAGTTGAATGGGACATCTGCCCATACACAAACTGCTGCATACCTCTCTCATCACGACTCATGTATAATGCCATCTAGTCTTCTGTGGCATGCTAGATTTGGCCATATTAATTATGACATTCTTTGTTTGTTGATAAAGAATGGTATTTCTGGTTTGCCTACTATTCCTAGGAAACTGAAACAATGTGATGCTTGTATCCTTTGAAAGCATAACAAACAATCATTTCATGATTCTACTTCCAGAGCTTGTAGAAAACTTGAACTAATTCATTTTGATTTGTTCGGCCCTATGCTTGTTCCTTCTGCAAATGGAAATAAATATATAATGTCTTTTATTGATGATTACACCAGGGTGTGTTGGGTGTACTTGCTGAAAGATAAATCACAAGCTTTTGAGACATTTAAAAATTTTCATGTATGGATTCAAAATGAAGCTCAGTCTCATATTGGCTCTCTTCGCACTGATAATGGAAGAAAATATACTTATAATGAATTTGAAAGCTACCTTCGCCAACATGCAATCAAACATCAAACCACAGTTCCATACCATCCCCAACAAAAAAGTGTGGCTGAATGAATGAACATGACACTCCTAAATATGGTTTGTTCCATGATGTTTTTCAAGAATGTTAAATTAATGTTTTGGGCTAATGCAATTCTATGTGCAGTTTATGTCAAAAATAGGTATCCATCTCATGCTCTTAAAAACAAGACTCCTTATGAAATGTGGTATGGCCACATTCCTTCAGTGAGGCATCTCGGGGTCTTTGGTTCCACCTACTATGCCTTGATTCCTAAGGAGGAAAGAAGCAAACTTGATGCAACGAGTCGGAAGTGCATCTTCTTGGGGTACGATGAGACAGACAAACAAGAAATTCATCCTTTCTAGAGATCTGATCTTTCTTGAATCCTCCAAGAAAAAGGAAACTGTTGAGAGACAACTTGATCATCTCGACAGATTCACTCGTGTAAAGACATATCATGAATTTGATGATGATATTCCACATCTTGAAGGGGGGATCCCTATCTTGGGTCAATCTTCAAAATCTCCTTTTCTAGCACCATCTTCCCATCGTGAAGAAGTTCCTGCCACGTCATCAGAACCTGAAGCTCATTTGGATGATGTGATCGAGAGGATTGAAAAGTTGAGGCTTGATGAGAACTCAACACCATCTCAATCAACTGAGAAACCAGGACCATCTCAAAAAGATCCACCAAAATGGCTCACAAAAACACTTGAAATTGTTCATCCTGATGAGATCGGAAAGACATGAACTAGAATGTCCTCAAAACAAGATGGAGGTAATGTAGATAATTCAAATTCAGGTGATGTAGATGACATGTACGTTTCATATGATTGTGAGTTGAATTTATCTACTAACCATGAACCGACTTCCTTTAAAGAAACCACTTCTCATGATGAATGGAAAGAAGTCATGCAGAAGGAATATGATGCCCTCATCAAGAATGGGACATGGAAGTTGGTGGAGCCTCCATTTGGAACCAAACCAATCGACTGCAAGTGGGTATTCAAGAAGAAGTACAGATCAGATGACTCACTTGACAAGCATAAATCAAGGCTCATGGCAAAAGGATTTGCAAAGAAAGAAAGTGTTGATTATGAGGAGACTTTCCCCCCCACAACAAAATGGGCTACCATTTGCACTCTATTTTCCATGGCAACACAAAATGGATGGAAAATTCATCAAATGGATGTGAAGACTACTTTCTTGAATGGAGACTTGAAAGAGAATGTGTTCATGTCTCAACCAGAAGAATTTTTGGTGAAGGGACAAGAACATAAGGTATGCAAGGTCATCAAATCCTTATATGGCTTGAAACAAGCACCGTGAGCATGGTATGAAAAGTTGACCCAACATCTTCTAAAATTGAATTTCAAGCATTTCAATCTTGATGATGCAACTTTGTTTGTCAAGAAATTTGGAAACACTGTTGTATATCTTGTAGTAAATGCAGATGATCTGTCGATAACAGGGAACAATGAGAGCTACATTGCATCCATAAAGAAAGAGTTGAAGAAATGTTTTGAAATGACAGATTTGGGACATCTTCACTACGATTTAGGCATTGAGGTGATTCAAAATCAAAGGTTCCTATTCATCTCCCAGAAAAAAGTACATTGGAGAACTGTTGAACAAGTTTGGCATGGCTGAATGCAATCTTGTTTCTACTCCAATGGAACAAAATTTGAAATTCACATCAAAAGAAGGGAATGAATTTGAGGATGCAACCAAGAATAGACAACATGTGGGAAGTCTTATCTATCTTACTACCACCAGACCAAGCATTTCATTTGTTGTTGGGATTCTTTCCAGGTTCATGTAAAATCCTTGTGAAGGACATTGGTCTGCAGCAAAAAGAGTTCGGAAATACTTGAAACGAACTCAAGATTTTGGACTTAGGTACTCTAAGGTGGATGACTTCAACTTGATCGGTTATTCTAATTTAGACTTTGTCGGAGATAAGGAAAATGGAGTATCAACTTCAGGCTATCTCATGAGTCTTGGATCAACAGTTGTCTCCTGGAGATCACACAAACAATCAGTTCTAGCAGATTCCACAACAGAGGCAGAATATGTGGCAGTTGCAGAAGCAACAAAGGAGATTGTGTGGCTCAGGAAAATACTTGAAGATTTGCAGGAGAAACAAGTGAATTCTACTCCTCTTCTAGTTGACAATGCTTCTGTAATCAAGTTGGCCAAGAATCCCAGATTCCATGATCGAACCAAGCACATCAACACAAAGTATCACCTGATTCGATATCATGTAGAGGCCAAGACTATTCACTTAATACATTGTTCCACAAATGAGCAAATTGTAGACATCTTCACCAAAGTGCATGGAAGAGAAAAATTTGACTAGTTCAGAATGATGCTTAGACTCACAAACACCCCTTCGGATTAATGGGGGGAATGTTGGACATGTAATCCTTGGGATTGCGTTTCCTATGCAAATATTTGTAAATATGAAGAGTCATAGGTGATAGGAAACGTCTTCAGTGAAGGAAGACTAACAATCACAATTTTACATATTTATTAACCTACAAGCTAATGCAATAAGCATCTCGTGGAGTTATGATTTTTGCCAGCTCCTGGCCTGACACAAACAATAAAAAAACTAACTCAATTCTAAATTCCTTGTAAATCGTTATAACATTGTAAGCATAAACACCTATCTTTGTCCTTGGTTTGGGATCATGCATTGCTTTGATATCAATTGCAATGACAAATCCGCACAAGAAAAGATACATTGTTGTATAACAACAATATAGTCTCCTTATTTTAATTATATAGAAGTGTATCCATTGGGAGTGCGGTTGAGTGGTAAGCAACAAGGTAATCTGTTTGTATTAACACAGAGACCCAAGTTCAAAACCCCCCAAGTGGGTGCGAATGAGGCCATGTGCAAGTCTTGGGTGAATTTGATGGCATAGATATGCCCTTCATAGTACAACAACTTAGCCAAAGAGATTCTATAAGATGCATTCCTCAAAGTTCAAAACCCCCCAAGTGGGTGCAAGTCTCGGGTGACTTTGATGGCATAGATACAAACTTCATAGTGCAACAACTTAGCCAAAGAGATTCTATAAGATGTATTCCTCATATATATATATATATAGACATAATATTTACATAAAACTGTAAAGTGGAGGCACCTATACACTTAGTATTATTTTTAGGATACACCCATGAGGAAAGTTGCCTCTAAGAGAATCCTTTCAAAAGGTAGAATCAAATTATAAGCCAAGATGCAAGTATATGCCTATCAAGGATTACATATGATGTCTATATATATTCATTCCCCACTCTTGCAAGATCAATAATTTAGACAACACTTATATGTTATCGTATGCCATGTTATCGATGATGATGATGATGATCATGGTTAACGTCCAATAAGACCAAATTTGGTTTATTGGAACTCAAGAAAGGTAAGGATTACTTGGTTTGCTTTAGAATTCTATTTCTATGCTCAAAAATATTTAAGCGAAGCATTCCTAAATCACCATATTTTGATGAGCCAAAAGGTTAGGAAGGTTGGTATTATAGGAAATATTTTGAAATTGTAACCTAATGTGGGTGTACGCAGGACATTCTAAGAGAAAATGATTTTCATCTTCAACCCTATTAGTGTCACGAAGATGACAAATTCTTTCGACCCACGACATTTAGGAATTGTCCAATGCCTTGTTTCACTATGGAGCTTATGATGGTTTGTTCTTATTTTAGCAATGTTGATTTTTTTCTTTCGGTAATCAAAACAAATAGATACTTTTGATTTTAGATAAGGGTTGATCACCTCCTTATAGTATCTTAATTTTCTTTTATCCTCTAATTCTCTATTGCACCACAAATTTTCCTTAAATTTAGATGTAATAAGAGTGACGTCTTCCTTGATTCCCCAATTATTTAGCCAAGACTTGGCATCTTTATGCCAACCTTGCTTGAGCCATAGGTGGTTTTGATTGGAGTTTGGATCAATCTTAGAAAGCCTCTCGTCTTCCATGTTGTTTATCTTGTTCTTGTACATTAGGTACCTAGTCATAGACGTGCTTTCAATGGGGGGAAGACTTTCTTCTACGAGGAGGATAGGATAGGGTTTATTGCCTTTAATTTTGGGATTATAAGTTATAAAACACTTTTGGATTTGCTCTATCTTTCTCCACGATTCTCTAGAGATGCTGCGGCCCCAAACTTCATAACCATCTAAGATAACAAAAGTGACGAGAGTCTCAAAGAGGAGTTTCTTCTTATCCCATAGCCAAAGGTCTATTGATTTACAATTGTTTCAAATCCATAAAAAGATTTCCACTCTTCATTTATCATTTTCTCAATGGTATAGTTCTAGTTAAGCTTGTGATGAAGATTGATTCCGAGATATTTGTATGAAGTTACTTCTTCCACTGTTGTTGTCATACATGAAATAAGTGTAAGTGATCTTTTTTGGATTTAATTATCATAACCTTTGTTTTGTTAGTGTTAATAGGCATAACTGTGCTACAGCAAAATTCCTTGAGATTTTTTAGTTGCTTGTCAAGATCACAGGGACTCCTCACCATAAGAACAATATCATTAGCACAAAGAAGGATAATGATTATACCAGTTATAGTCGGGCTGACACAACTTGCTTCTTCCAAACAACCGTCTAACTTGTCGATGTATATGCCAAAAAGGGTAGGGGACAAGGGACAACCTTGCTTAACTCCTATATTACAATTAAGTTCTTCTGACCAGCCCTTAGTGTTCCTAAACTTTGCAATAACGTTCTTGTACCACCTTATCAGAACAACTGTCAACTTGAAAGGAACTTTTCTCTCTTCTAATCTTCCATAGGTTAGTTTTGGGCAATGTGTCAAAAGCTTTTCTAGTCAATGAAACAACACTGGAGATCGGTTTTCTTATCACCGCATAATACATGTAAGATATACATTAGATCCTATTAAATAGTTTACCCTCTATACCAATGATCAACTTTCTAATAATATTAGATAGCTTACTATCTATACCGAAGTTAAACTCTCCAACTATTAATTAATGACTTCATTAGTGAACTTAGGATTCTTGTAAGACATTAAAAGTACAAAATGTATTTTGGGGTTTTAGGGACACAATGTTGTATTTGAACGTAATGATATGCATTTCATTATTTATATCATTTTTTAATTTAATTTTGCATGTTTTACTCATCTACTGTTTCTGATATTATTTTATTTCTAATTTCATGGCCTCTCTTCATCACAACCATCTCATTACCTAAGAGCAACATATTATATTTTTCGCAAAATACCTATATTTAGAGAAAAAGCATTTGCAAAGGAAAGCAAAAGGAAGAAGAGTATATACCACTGTTACATAGGGATGTGTTTCCCAAGGTGGGGGGGGGGCACACTCCCTCCTCTCATTTTTCCAGGGTGAGGAAACGCATCGTGGGATGTTTCCCACATACCCATTTTGTGGAAACTTGGGGAGACGTAGGGTGGGATGTTTTGTAAGAAATGGAGGCATTTTCCTTTTGTGGAGAACTTTTGGGGGCTCCCCCTTGGAAAGGGGGATTCCAAGACACCTCCACAAGTTTTTCCCAACAACCTTCAGAGAAGTAAAAAAAACACAAAATCGTGATTGTTACAACTTACACATGCAAATATGAATAAGTATGTTATGCTTTCATTGTTCGTGATTGTGACTTGTCATTGTTTCTTATATATTTAAATTTTTTATTTTTTAGGATTTTGAATGGGGTCCACTATGTCATGGACCCCAACCTGTCATAAAATTTGTGGGGTGTCTCCTACATGTCCTCTAGATGTATTTCTCCATTCCTATGCCCCGCCGTCTAGGAAGCTTGGTGGAGCATTGGTATTTACAATGGAGATATCATATCCTCTTCCTTGGCACTGGTACAACTAAAGTAGAAATAAAATCTGAATAGGCTAAAACATTCTTAATGAGAAGATAACCTTTGGCCATCAACTAGGTACATATCGCTTCCTGCTAAATACCACAAAAGGAAGAGACAAAACTGATCTCATTGGCAAAAACAGACTTACACGGTTACACCTGCATTTCCACATAGAGAACAAGGGATGTCTTTAAGGCAGTTCTAGATTCCCATAAAAGCAGAAAGAGCAAGCTATTTGGGATCACCCAAAAATGCAGCCCCCCTGTGAATCACTCTCTGGAACAAAAAAGACTTCTACCCCTGGACTTGCTGCTAGCAATCTCTAGCATACCAACATTAAAAAATGTGCTTCAAAGTCTCCAATTTGCCATACATCATGCACAAGCCATCTATCAACCCACTCTTAACCAAGCAAGCCTTTGTTTGTAGACCCTAGTAAATGACCAGTCGAGCAAAGACCTGCAGTTTCTATGAAAGCATATAGACCAAACACTATGCAGCCTGTGTATTTATCTATCCTTCCTTTGAATTAGAATAAGTCCATCTAGTATTAAGAACTAGATTCTTATAAGACTACAAAATATATTTTGGGTTTTTTTGGGCACAATATTGTATTTGAAAGTAATGCATTTCATTGCTCATGTCATTTTTATTTTTTTATTTTGCATGTTTTACTCCGGCTATTTCTGATATTAATTTATTTCTTTTTCTTGGTCTCCCTCCATAACTATTTTCTCATTGCCTAATTTAATTTAGGTGATCTTTTATAGGTTTTCAGTGTTTAACATGTATATTTTAATAGCTAGAATCCCATTTCCATTTTAATCTGAAATATCACCTTTGTTTCTGCCAGGTGACAAAGGAGTTGTTGAGGATCCCTGATGAAAGTTAGAGTATGTACAATGCCTCGATGAAATTTAGAGTATGCAGAATGCTTTGGGGAAATTTCCCTAAAATTTCTTTAAGCAGCATCTGTGAACAATTGTGCTAATCTCAAGGGTAAGTGAAAAATATTAAACTCAATAAAGTTACATTATTTTTTGTTTCAATATGACTGATTGGTTATGTTGAGCATTATTTCAAATCTAGGTAGTTACACAGAAATCTTAGATGCTATCATTTTCCTTTTTCCAATAGTAGTTGAGAATGAAATTGAAGATTGGCTTATGAGTAATCATGGTTGAAGGGTCAAATTACGGCAATGGTTCACAATTTCCCTTGTTTTTGGGAACAACTAGAAAATGGAGGAAATCCAATGTAACTACGGAAAATATGATAGAGCTGTTGAGAACCAGGTTTTGAGGCCTGAAGATAATAAATTGTAAAAATTGTAAATTATAAATCATTTCTTTCGAATTAATAGATATGTTTTCTTTAATATTTTTTTACGATAACCCTC
>ML796103.1:143479-157722 GCA_009831015.1 Picea engelmannii
GTATCCCCTTCGGGATGTACACAGTGATCAACGTGTACTCAAAGTCATGTGGGATGCTATTGCATTTAACCGCGCTAGCTAAAGGAGGTATGTAATCTGGCAAGACTGACGGTATTTGCTTCACATTAGATAGATCGTTGTGATGATTTCTTCGCTTCTCAGTCGCGGTTCGGCTAGAACGACGTCTAGTCGAAGGGGATGCTTGCAGTTCCCCAGTTGACAATGCCTGTATTCCTACAAACATAACTCTCTCAACCATGACCTCCACGAGAATCTCCTCCACAAACTTCTCTAATGCGCTAGGTTCGCCCGACATTCACACTTGTAACCAAATAGATCGGGTAGGCGAATGGACAAGCGAGGTAATCCAATGGATGGCGAGTTCTAAAAATCACAACGCGATATACAATCGATTCTCTATTAGCTCGGATAATTGTGGGTGGCAAAAAGTGGTCCCAATGCAACGTTCGACGGGTTAAATAAGCAAGTGTCGTAACAAATTCCTCCAATGGGAAGGAATGCGTCCATCAATGCGAATCTGTCCATTATGGCACGGTCTCAACAGTCCATTCGCTTGTAATTGCATTCTTAGCTGTTCCAGGGCGTCATTCTAACGCTCAGGGTGCCTCCAACGATCATATAGCTTCGTCGTGGAGAAGTCCCATTCTGCGTGGTTCTGATATTCCGACGAGGTTCAAGTTCTGTAGATCTGCCTCCTGCGAAGTCTTCCTTCTATTTTCTGTAGCTTCTTGCAGCTTAACTTTCTTCTTATTGAGCTTCCTGGCCTTCTTTCCTGTGATTTGAGATTCTCTAACAATTTGTGGAATCCTCTTCCCATTTGTATTCTTATTCTTTCCTGGTGAAAGAACTTCACACTGCTGATGCACTCTTACAGATTCAGAGGTCAATTTCCTTTCTCTTATTATTTCTGGGGTGGCTACACTTCTTTCTTGCATGGATAGGAGGGTCTTTAAGCTTTCCTGCATTCTTTCAACTTCGACAACTAATTCCCTGGCCCTTTGTTGCTTCGATCTATCCTCTTGTTCTTCTATTAGTCGCTCTATTTTTCTGGTTATGAAATCCCTTAGTTCTTGCTTTTTCTATTCTCTAGCTTCCTCCTCTGCTTTCCTTCTGATCTGATCCTTCTCAATCCATGTCTTTCCTAATAAAAGTGGAAAAGGGGCGTTGTTCTCAACAAATCTAATGACTTCAAATTCTTCTTCAGTCGATGTTCCATGAGCAATCATAGGTATATTAGTAGCTCTTCCACATAGGGTTATCATATTTCCTTTAAACAAGCCTATCCTTCCTAATGAAGGTACCATAGCACGCTTCCCCAAAATTTCCCAAGTGCTTTTTGGCATAATATTCACATGTGTTTCTTCATCCAATACACAGGCAATGTCAAAGTCTTCTATTCTTGTAACTATGCGTTGTTTTTCTTTCAGGATCTCTGGTAAACTATTGTCTTTGTGATCATCCATTACTTCTTTTAACTGTATTAACACAGTCTCTGATTCTTTCTCTTTATGATTCCCAACATGCTCTTAGCCTCTTGACTTTCTTTAGAGTTTTCTTGTCTCGTGTTCATCTTTTCAACTTTAGCAGCCATTCTTGGACAATCCTTAACCTCATGACCAATAGCTTTACAACAAAGGAAAATAGGACCCATGCCAGGGTATTCCTTAGAAAGATGTCCCAGTCTTTTGCAATTATAACAGAGTGTCAATCCTCTCTTTCTTTTAAACGATCCCCAACCTTTCCTATATTGCGCACTACGATCACAGTGTTGGACCTGCAATCTGCAAAAATTCTTTCTAGGTTCCTGCATCCACTTATTAGTCCAAAAATTCTTTCTATGCATAGGAACAACATATCTTTCTCTATTTCTATCAGATTTATTCAGATCAACTCTTTTTTCTAACTATGCCCTAACTTTCAAACTAGGACAAAATCTATCAAACATACCTAGATTCATGTTTTCGAAGCAAAAATTTCCACTTATCTTACCCTTACTAGAGCACAAAGCTTTAAAATCTTACCTCTTTTCTTCAGATCAGGTTTCTTTCTTAGCATAGAGCTTCACAAGTCAGTCATAATACTACGCACTACAACAACAGATCTACGCATAGAGCTTTCTCTTTTCTTTAGTTCCAAACAATCACAGTTTCAGGTCCCGGCAACAAAACCATTTGTTGGCATAGGGGCAAACCCAGGGTTCAACGCTTCAACAACGCACCAACAAAACCCTAACTACCAACCCTTTCGGGAACACCTGCGAAAAATATGAAGTCTCACCTGAGGTAGAGGCAGGGGGGGTTGCAGGACTTAGGTGTCTACAACCAAGCTGGGACACAGATATGTGATTATAACACTTAGCAGATCACTTAGCCAACAATATGCATTAGTTCACGAGTTTCATTCACATCGCAGATTAAACCCTTATTACAGATCAACGTAGTAACAATAAAGATCAATCACTTTCAATCACTTAGCACATAGCATTAGCTCGAATCTAACATTCATTTATCTCTAATACCATTAAGCACTAAGCACAACATTATATGCATTCATCATGCATTATAACAACAACACTTAAGAAAATAAAGCAAATAAAAAACATAATCCGCATCGCACAAAGCACATCAAGACACAGGATTTATGTGGTTCACCCCAGTGTGGGGCTACGTCCACCACATTATTTTTCTTCTTTATTAGTCTTCAATATTCTTACATTCAACCGCTCCTCTGCACAAAGCCACAGAGCCAAACTCCGCATAGGACATGAGATCTATGCGCAGCGCGCCAGATCCTCCTTCCCAAAACCAGGTCAAGGCACAGAGCCAACTCCTTAGTAGCACATAGCCTTACTTTACACATTATGTTTGCACAAAGCACCTTACAACCTCTTTCACTAAGCCAACATTAATACTTGCAACATATTGTGCACATAGCCAACCATCATGCTTCTTACATCGCTTATCTACTTATTTATACATTTACAAAAGGACCTAAACATGGGTAAACCCATGGTTTGACATCCAATAACCTGTTACACAAACCCTAGTAAACCCTTTGTTGGGTCCACAAGCCCGAAAAATGAGTAAGATCCCGCGATCTTAGCTCCTTCTGGGCACTCCATCTTTGACCAGCCCGTCGAAGTGCCAAAAGTGGTCAAACACGACCAATGTTTCCTCAAAACTTGGTCAAGTGCCAACAGGGCACACCTCAACTCAGTCCAGAGGAGAACGATACACCCCATCACATGGGCATACCCAACATTGGGATCTCTCCTAGGTCGACTCAACTCAGTCACAGAGGAGAATGTATCTTGGAGAATGTCACATGACGTTGCAATCATCAACACTCCCTCTTAGGTAGGGAGGCATTCTTCACTAGGCCAAGTCTCTCACAGAAGTACTTGAACTTTGTCCTGGTAAGCGATTTTGTGAAGGTATATGTAATCTGCTCATGTGAAGGAAGGTATTGCACGTGTATTGCTTTCCTCTGCACCATGTCTCTGATATAATTGTATTTGATCTCAATGTGTTTCGATTTATCGTGAAACACATGGTTCTCAGAGAGCTTCACACAACTCTGGTTATCGCAATGAGTAATGGTAGAATCCATCTCATGATCAAATAAATATGTAAGGAGCTTGTGAAGCCACACTGCTTCGCGGATTGCCACACTCAATGCTATATACTTTGCTTTTGCGATACTCAAAGCCACACAAGTTTGTTTCCTGTTGAACCAGGAAACCATGGCAGATACCAAGGTAAAAAAAACCTAGATGTGCTCTTCCGGTCCATTGCGCTCCCTGTCCAATCTGCATCGACATATCCCTGCAATCTCATGTCTACACTAGAGGCATATCTCACGCCATATCCAACTGTGCCTCGTAGATATCTCAATACATGCTTCACTGCTATCCAATAAGTCTGTCTCGACTAACTCATGAACTGACTAAGTACATTCATTGCATAACATATATCAGGTCTGGTGTTAATTAGATACATCAATGATCCAATCAAATGTCGGTATATACGTGGATCAATCTTTCCTGAATCAGTAGAAGTCTCGCTCATTTTCTTCAGATCCATCACCATCGGTGTAGGCATGGATTTGCAGTCTGTCATACCGAACTTCTTCAATATATCTACTGTATGTTTTCCTTGACTCGGGAAAATCTCATCAATCCTCTGCCATACTTCTAGTCCCAAGAAGTAGTGCATCATACCTAGTTCCTTCATCTCGAACTCAAAAGTCAATGCTCGCTTGCATTTAACAATAAGTCATTCTTAACCGGTGAGGAATAAGTCATCAACGTACATGACCAAGATCATGCACTCATCACCAACAATGTGATAATATAGGTTTGGATCAACAACATTCTTGCTAAATCCCAAACTCATCAGTAATCCATCCATCTTCTCGTACCAAGCACGAGGTGCCTGCTTTAGTCCATACAGGGATTTCTTCAACCTGCACACATGAGATTTCTGCTCATGTATCACGAATCCTTCTGGTTGCTTGATGTAAACTTCTTCCTCAATATCACCATTGAGAAAGACTGTCTTTACATCCATCTGATGTAGTTTCCAACCCATAGATGCTGTGAGTGAAATGATAGTAGGGATAGAAGTGTATCGGGCTACATGAGCAACTGTCTCCTCATAATCAATTCCCTCCACCTGTGATAATCCTCTGGCCACAAATCTCGCTTTGTACTTCTCAAAACTTCCATCAGTTGCATGCTTGATCTTATAGATCCACTTGGAAGTCACTATAGATTTCCCTTCTGGTCTTGGAACAATATACCACACATTATTCTTCATGATGGAATGATACTCTTTTATCATGGCATCTTTCCATACCTGCTGTCCTGCTGCTTCTCCATGACAAAAAGGTTCAGTATCAATGATGTGGCTCATGGATGAAACATAGCTCAAAAATCTTTGTGGTCTCTTGTTCTCTCAGAATGTGCCTCGAGGTGTTGCATGTCCCTCTGCCTCCTGCAGAGTCTATCGATCCTAGATAGGCCTTTTATGGCCTATTGTAATGTCTCTGGGAACATCAACTGTAGCAACTGGATCAATGGTTTTCTCCCTCTGAACTGTTGAAGGGGGAGAAGGTATTGTTTCTTCCTTCTCGTCAAATAGTTTGACTCTCTTTGAGTCAAGTGACTCCCTCTGAAGTTAGAAGGATGGACATCTTCCTTTTCTTGTGTTGCTAACCTAGAGACATCCCATGTCTTCTCAGGTCCTCTACTATCTCTACAGTATTATGTTGGCCTCATGTACTAGGATAATAACCAAGATGGCCTCCCGTAGGGATAACAACCAAAATAGCCTCCTGTAATGGGATAATGACCAACCAAGAAAATTTGGACTCTTGTACCAGGGATAATGGTCGAAGTTATGAGGGCTCCCATACCAAGGATAATGCCCTTCATTATCAAAATGCAAGCAACTATAGGGTAATGATGAAATCAAATAAGGACTTTAGTACAAAACTTACCTTAGTCTACAATCATGCTCAATATTTCTTTTGGTCCTCCTGAGAAATCCCAGAGGAAGAAAGCCTCATCTTTCATGTCTTCATCTTTCTAAGGTGGGTTTGGATCAATGTCAATAGTGGAGGCATGTTGTCTTCCTCTCTTCCTGGTAGGACAATTTATCGCAAAGTGTCCATACTTGTCACATCTGAAATACTGGATCTTTGATTTGTCACATCATGAAGTCTTCTCGCCTTTGAATGATTGACTGAGGCTTCTTATATTTCTTCCTCCTTTCTTTGTATGAAAGGAAAGAGCATGATTGTCATCATGAGGGGAGTCTTGCACTCCTCTAGCTATAAGTTTGATTTCTTCCTGGGTACAGTATGTCCATAGACGATCAAAATTAGGTAGTTCTTCTCTACCATTGATACTTTGAAGAAATGGTTCCCAATGTCTTGGGAGAGCATTGAGAGTGGTCAAGATAAGTTCTCTGTCTGATATGATTTCTTCAATGGCACATAACTGATCTCTGATCTCTGAATTCTTCATGAATAAGGTATCAACGATGTCATCTTTTGTCATCTTGATATTTTGAAGCTGGCACTTCAATGTAAGAGCTCTGGGGGTTTTGTTACTCTCAAACATATTCTTCAATGCTTCATACATCTCACGAGTTGTCTTTAGGTTGGAAATACGAGGTAGGAGATGATCTCTCACTGAGTAGATGATTATCTTCCTTGCCTTAATGTCATCTTCCTTCCATTCTTATTTCTCTTCATCGGTATTTGTCTCTGGTAAAGCCTTTTGTATCACACTCAATAGTTCATCCTCTTCCAGGGTGATCTATATTCTTGACTTCCAGGAACTAAATTTGCTTGATCCATCAATCCTATTTTCCACCAAGGTTTTGTTCCTCATTGTTTGCAGATTCTTCCACAAACCCTTAACAACTAGGCTAGGAACCTAATGGCTATTCTAGGCTAGAAATTTTTAGGTTTCATTGGACTTATGACTACCAACAATAAGCCTTTAAATTCAGAAGAACACTGGTGAGTTGAAAAACTCCTTCAATGGACTGCAAAAACCCTAAAACCGAAATTCTGCAAAAAATTGCGGAACCCTAGAAACCCTAGGGACAAAAATAAAAAATTCTCGGAATTACAATCTGAAAGTTGTTGGAGGTGCGCTGAAGGAGGCCATACACTCCTATGCAAAAATTGTCCCCAACATTTCAGTGGAAGGTGCTGAAACAACCAAAAAAGGAGAGGGTCGTACCTTTTTCTGGAAACCTTAGGAGGGCCGTACGGTTTTGCAAAAGAGAGTACAACTTTCTTGAAGGCTTGTGTAATGGATATTTCAAGTCCTAAGCTCTGATGCCATGTTATATTTTCACTATGCTAGGCTCAATCATGAGGTTTATTTCATTTAGCATGTACTTGAACCATAAACAAATGCAACTACACCATACACAAGTGTTGCAATAACCAAGATCACAAGAAGAATTACCATGCACAAGAACACAAGAAATATCCTAGGAAACCATTCTACTCAAGGGAAGAAATCCCATCAATCCTTTGCTATATTCTCAAGAGAAGATCCCCCAACCATAAACCCTAATGCACACAAGAGGGTTCTTCTACAACCTTGAAACTAGCGCCCAAGAGAGGTGCACACTTTAGCCTTAAAGGTAGGTTTGAAATTTCCAAATGACAAGTAAAGTGCGTGTTTCCTCAATGGGGAAATCACCTTTATTTATAAAATACCAGACAAAACAATAGGTGTGTCTATTGGCACAACAAGGTCGACCTCAATAACTCAAAAATATAATTAATTATTACAGTAAACCTTAATTATCTTTCACATATGGTGGAGCCGACTTGTACCCTTTACATCATAATTAGGGTTATAAGTAAATATTACACTTAGACAATATAGCAAGGGATCCAAACATCCACTAGTTCTCAGCCACTAGGGACACGCCTACCTGTGCTCAGCCACAGGGATGTCATACTCAACAAAACTCTATCTCAACCGAGTCCACAGGAGAATCATCTGGAGTACCATCTCAAGCCTGACTCAACTGAGTCCATAGGAGTAAAAACGCAGGAGACCACATCGACTCAACTCTCACATAGAGGATAATGATACACCCATCACATGGGCACACCCAACACTAGGGCACGACTCAAATCAATACAGAGGAGAACGGTACACCCCATCACATGGGCATACCCAACACTAGGCTCTCTCACAGGTCGAATCAACTCAATCACAGAGGAGAGCGTATCCTGGAGAGTGTCACACGACGATGCAGTCATCAACAGTTTCTAGAGTCACATGCTATGTTCCCATAGTTATTGCACTTCTACATGCTACTTGCTAATCAAGTAGGGGATCACATGAATTGTAGTTTCTAACAAACCCATGAGAACTTGGGTTTTTTGCTCACATAATCATTCTTTGAGGTCTTATAAGAATCTCTATTTCTATCTCTCACATTATCACTTCTTGCATAAGCTCTACAATCTAGTGATTTGTGACCAAAATTATTGCAAGAAAAACAATAGCCAAGAAATAGATTTTGATACTGGGTTGTGAAAGGTCTTCTTGGTGGAACAACTTTTCTGAACTCATTCTTGTTCTTGTGAGAAGAATAAGGTTTCTGCTGGTCATCATTTCCTTTCCTGCGACTGCTTTCATTGTTGATGGAGCCTATGAGAATATTAGCATAACTTTTAGGATTTTCTGTATTTTCCTTTTCTGATGGCTTTGCGACCTTAGTGCTTGCATTTCCCTCGAGGTTCTTATGTTTTTTGTCGTAGCCAAGACTTGTCTATATGAATGGTGACCTTTTGTAAATGTGAATATCATCCAAGATTTCATTACTTATTCCAAACTTCAAGATTTTACTCAACTAATCAATGGTTTTCTCTAGTTCCTTTTTTAAGGAAACAATTTCATCCTCTAGTTACTCACAATTTTCTTCATTTTCTTTTAGTTGGCTTCTCTCCACTTCTAAATTTTTTTCTTCTTCTAGTTTAAGACAATAACTGCTTTTTCCTGTTTTATCAAGATCATGATCATTCTTTTCATATTTCCGCAATTTCTCTTTCTTCTTTTTATTCTTTCCCGTGAGTCTATCTATTTTCTCTAAGGCACTAACGTGTTCTGCTTCAAGATTCACTTCCCCATCAATGTCTTCTTTTTATTAATTTAATTTTTCTTTTTGATTGTCTTCATTTTTTGTATTAGTAGACTTTGTATCCATGGCCATGAAGAAGAATTCTTCTTTGTTAATATTAGAAACATATCCATCACTTTCTTTAGATGAGTTGTTGCCATTTCTAGGGTAAAATATCTTCTTCTTAGTATATTTTCCTCTTTTGTGTTTATATGGTTTATTGTTATGTTCTTCATCATTACTGTGTTTCATTTTTTCATATGGAAATTTAACATCAAAATGTCCTACTTTACCACAATTAAAACATTTAAAGGGTATCTTACCTTTGTATTTATTAGATCCTCTTTTTAGCTTTCTCACGAATTGTGCTTCTTCTGAATCTAATTCATGGATGGAACAATCAAATGATTTGTGTCATTCTGTCTTCTGTGATTCTTTGAAAGATGCTTCATTCGGTGTTGACTTTTTTTATTTATTATTATTCTGTTCTCATCTCATATGCAGTGAGAATCCCATGCAATTCATCCATTGTTAATGATTCAAGATCCTTCATTTATTCAATGGAGGAAACTTTGGCATCAAATCTTAAGGGGAGTGACCTTAACACCTTTTGTACAATCATCGGTTCTTTAACCTCTTCACCAAGTCCTTTGATGGTGTTGACAATTTCATCAACACAAATAATATAAGCTGCAACATTCTCTTCATCTTTCATTTTCAGGCTCTCAAATTGTCTTCAATGAGTTTGGAGATTTGCTTTCTTAACCTTGTCATCGCCTTCATAGATATTTTGAAGCTTGTCTCAATTTTCTTTTATCGATCCGCGATGCATCACCTTGACAAACTCAAATTCTGATAGACCACAGAAGATGTCATTCATGGCTTTTGCATTAATTTCACTAGGTTTCTTCCCAACCACATATGTTGGTGGGGTTGTTGGGGCTATATAACCAGTCACGGCTGATTGCCAAATATCGAAACCAAGGGCCATTAGATATGTTCGCATCCTTATGTTCCAAAAGGTGTAGTTTGTTATATCAAACAACAAAGCCCTGTTTGTGGAGAAACCATCTTGAACAACCATGTGTTCTCCCGAGATATTCCTTCTAGAGGGTAGACTATTTCCAAAGGAACCCACTCTGATACCAATTGTTGAACTTATGCTTATACTGAGAGGAGGGGTGAATCAATGTAAGATACTTTTTTCTTTGAATGAATATTCATCAATCATTCATTAAATTTAAAATAGTAAATGCACGTAAACTCAAATCACAATACACATAGTTTAATTTGGAAAACCTTGTTAGAGAAAACTACAAAAACTTATCTTTATATATGTCTGTAGGCACCAACCCACTAGTACAAAGATTATAGGCACCAACCTACTAAAGACATTAATCTCTTCAATTGAGCACCAACTCAACAATATATTGTGTAGGCACCAACCTACTAGAGACACCAATCTCTTTAGCTGAGCACCAACTCAACAAGATATTATGTAGGCACCAACCTACTAGAGACACCAATCTCCTTAGCTGAACACCAAATCAATAAGATCTATATAGGCACCAAACTAATATCTTCACACACATAATAATTTTGAATTCATTTGCATGCTTCATACTTCATGCATTTCACAAAATCATAATACTTCTAACTTTCATGCTCCAATGCATCTCCTTGCTTCATACCCCAGACATAGATTCAAACCCTAGTCATATTTATCTTTCATGCCCTAAAGAACCTCATAGCATCATTCCCAGAATATAATTCTAGACTTCAACATCACAACCTCAAAACAACGCACTTTGAAACATCATAGATCTTAGTCCTTTATAGTGCACCCTTAATACTCCAAGAAAATTCCTCTTGCACACCTTTAGACCCTGAGAATACTCCCTAGCTCCTCTTGCGCACCTCAGATCTATTCTGGGCACTTGTACTTGCTCTTCTTGCTTGGATACTCTTCAAATGCACACATCTATCCTATATTTATAGTGTTTCTACATTCACTTATGGGGACGACTTGTAAAACTGGTTGGGTCGGCCTGTAAAATTGGTTGGGCTTACCTGTACTTTCTGGCTGGGATGGCCTAATAGAATCTTTCATATCTCCTTGTTCCTATGGAGTTAGAGGGAGTTCCATACACCATTGGAAAGATTTCAGAATAAAATTTTCAACCATATATCCTATGCTCCCATTTGAGCTAGATTTTCAGAGTAAAAATGCCTTCAAAGATAGGGTATCCAAACTGAGCATCAAAAGTCCAAAACCAATATTTCCAACAATCTCCATTTTACAATATTTATCTTGAACATTTGTAGTCTTCCCCTGCCTTTGACATCAATGACAACAATATTTCCAACAAGTTGATGTCGTATAATTTTTTTCTTGAGGATCCAATTAGTGTGCAAGGATAACTGCCACAACAATATTTTAATTTGGACCAATATTCTCCAATATTATTTATTTGCACTATATAAAATGATGCAAGAAATATTTTTTCAATTTTTGTGGAGACTAGTGACAAAATACTTAAGCTTATATCCTTATAGATGGTTGATTTAAAATTTCTTAATAGTTTTTAAGGCATTAGATCTTAACCCATATAGGTATTTGACTTAGAAGGTTTTCTCTTCTCTCAACAGAGAAGAATAATGGGATGGTTGATCCCATTGCAAACAACAATATAATGATGACCCTTTAAGTTTGATTATGCACACCTCTCATTAATATAACAATAATGTCATGGTCATGCAATGCACCTCTTTGATGGGTTCTTTGCAAGGACAATTTTTAAAACAATGAACAAAGTGAACCAAGTGCAAGAAATGTAGGGCTAATTTGATTAAGTGTGGGAATCATGGGACCTGGGTTACCATAATTGATAAGAGAGTAGATTGTATAAAATTTACAATCATGAACTATCTTGTATTGCATTATATGAATGAACGAAGAAGAGAATCATACCATAGAACAATAAATTAGAATTTTAATGACATGATAGGTTGCAAAGGAAGAATGGGTTTGGTATATCTATGTCTTGAAGAAATTATAAGACATTTGATTATTACTTGATAAGAAAAAATTATATACACTTCCCAATTGCTTTAAATGTTGATTTCTCATTTTGCATTCTATAATTGAAATGTAAATATTGATCATTGCTATCAGTTGTTCATGCTACGTTTGTTGTTAGTTATTGAATTACTATTATTGGTCCACATATTCACCACATTTTTTTTTTTTGTTGAGGAGGATTAATATTTTTTTGTCATCTGTAATGCCTAGAGGAAGATCAAATGAACCCTTTTGGTTATGAACCTAGGCCAATTGACAACACAATGATAATTGAGCTTTTAAGAGTTGGACCTTTCCATTTTAAATAAAAATAATAATGATAAGCAAAATGTTCATGCAGATGAAATGATTTGGATCATTGGAAGTGAATGGTCTCAATGTCAAATTGCTCCTATTTATGGAAATTTTGTGCAGTGTCTCACTAAGACGGTTTATGTGGAAGAAAATGGTCAAACTTTCTAGTTCATTCATAGAAGTGGTTCAACATTTCTTCACATATTATATATATAAAGGATTCCTAAGCTCCATTTTCCACGTCACACATGATTAAAAATAGGCCTAAAGAAAAAGTTATTCAATAAGTTAAAGGGTGAAGTCCTTAATTACATAACTAGAGTAATTCCATATGAGTGGAGAAGAGTTTGCTAGTTCTTTGCAGCATTAGTAACTTAGATACAAAATCCTTAATTACACAACTAGAGTAGATTCCATATGAAGGGAGAAGAGTTTGCTAGTTCTTTGAAGCATTAGTAACTTAGATATATAATTTTTGTAGTGCTTAAACCTTGGTACACATAAAGAAGTTGTGGATAAAGCAACTCAAAGATTGGAAATATGATCAAAATTATTCAATCCTTTTGAAGAAAAATTCCATTACATATTAACTAACTTAAAATTAAGGATAAATGTTATATACTAACTTAGATTCTTTGATTTTTGTGTAGCATGTAAATCAAAATCATTTGAAAAATGAAAGTCTAATGTTACAAAAAGGTGAATATTTTAACTATGAAAATAACAAATCCATTATCATCATTTTTACATTTATAATTATTGGAGATATCCCCAAGTCAATTCTTGGAAAAAAAAATGGGTAATTTGATGCAACAATTTATGGTACAAGCTATTGGGTATGTGTTATATTATTTGCATGTGTGTGTGTGGGTGCGTCAGATATGACAACTGCGCCTGCGGATTTTGCTATTTTTAGCGGTTTACTAAAAATAATCCCGGTTTTAGGGATCAGGGTTTTGGTATCTACGGAATACCTAAAAACATTGTATATATTGTATAGTGAATGGTGAAATTCGATATAATGAATATAAGAAAGGTTTTCCCGGTTGAGGATTTCCGGTATAATATCTCTATGTACTATGTGAATGAGCCATTGATTAAATTTTGTTTTGCTTAAGAATCTATATGCATTGCTTTACTTCACAGGTTTAAAACTTACAAAAGCATAACTGCACCCCATTACAAGCTTGGAAAATGCTATTTTGTCAATTATGGCTAGGAAACATATGTCATTATAATTTGGAATTATGCACATAGAAGTCATATAACTTTGTGTTGTAGGTTTTGACTTTGTAGCTTGTATGTTGTCAATCTCTTCTTTTTATGAATGTACAAGGATGATCCCATCAATCTCTTTAGTTGCATAATCAAAGATTGCATCGAAACTTTTTGTTGTTGAAGATTTCATCTCTTTAGGGTATTTCTCAGAGAGAACACTCCCCTCGTGGAATTTTTAATGATGCCCATATTCTTGTTATCTTCAGTAGGGCCATTGTTGGATGCACGTATGGTGTTAGTGTCGAGAGGGGACAAGGACGAATCCATCAAGATATGTTGAAGAACAATCTATGGACAATGGGGAAGGAGACTACTCATCTGTAATGAAATTTGCAATTACAATGGATATTAAATAAACAAATGCCAAATAAACTCTTAACACCAAAATGGTCAACATTGAGAAGATGTTGTCATCTAAAGTATACCCTTATTTACTATCATAGGTTCAATAAATTTCTAGATTTTATGTTTGGGTTTCTTTTTGTGTGGATATAGGGACCATGAAAGGACAATGGTGAATTCCACTTGAAGGGTTAAAATTGATACAAATCCTATAGTGGAAGTTACTAGATAAATCTTGAAACAAAAGGGTAAATGACTTAGGATGAGAAAATTTGAAGCCTCCATCCCAGGGATACCTTGGGATTACCCAACTTCATGACATGTGAATTATGTGAAAATCCTCGATGGTGTTGCAAAAAATTATTCCAAGCCTTTCTCTTAGGAATATATTGCGATAACACCGCTTCATAATTGAGAGATCCCCAAAACGTTTTGATGACACTATGGTACAATATCCTTCCTAAATGGAAAGTCTCCCATACCAATACGATGCCATGAACTAGTGAAGGTGGGACCTGAAAATATTTTGGTGAAGATATTTGCAAGATGATCAATTGAAGGAACAA
>ML796103.1:168863-194921 GCA_009831015.1 Picea engelmannii
TCAGAACACATTAAAACCCCAAAAATGACTAATAGAACTCTGAAAACGGATCATGGCTCATCCGGGCATGACCTCTTCTACATGTGGTCATAAGCTTCACTGAGCTTCTCTTTGGAAAAAACACCTGTAAAAGTCCTCAAAAGTCTCTGAAACATGTCCCAATGTGTTCAGAGCATAACAATTAGCCAAAAATGATTATTCATTCACAGAAAACAAACATAGGCTCACCAAAACATGTCCTCAAGCAATGAGGGCTTCAAGCTCCCTAGAGCTTGTTGAAACTTCAATGGCTAAAATCCTGCAAAAGAAGTCTTCAAATGGCCTTGATAACAGTGCCAATGGATTCAGGACGTCCAAAAACCCCTAGTTGGGCTTTTAAGGAACCTCAATCGGCCAAAAGATGAAGAAGATAGGCCTCTTGTCATTTTCCTCCTTCAAGCTTGTTGAAACTGGTTCGCCAAAACGCACCTCTGTGTGTTTGAACCAAGAACACGCTCCAAATCCGTGTTTAAACCCAGCACACGCGCGCAACCGAATAACTATGAAAACTGTAGGACGGTTAGGGCACCTCCAGCCCCTAACCGCCTAGCACCTGGGCACGTGGGGAGTTACAATATGACATCGGTCTTTTAAAACCAAACCGTTTGCCAACCGTTTGAAACTTAAGCCCCTCCGCGCTTTGTATGGTCATATGTATGAAACCACGGGCTATGTATTTAAAAAACCCTGCGCGCACACCATCGTAGGGTAGGGTCATATGAAGCGCAAGTGTGACTGGGGGCTGGGGCTAAGCCCTAGCCCGGACGCGCCCCAATTCATATATTAATTCAATTTAAATATAATAAAAACCATAGGTTTTACAAAGACAACCATATGGTGCATTGGCAGGGAGGACTTGCCAAGACTTTGGACTATGGGGGAGGTCTACGGTTCAAATCTCACGGAGTCCGTATTATTTTGAATCAATAACCAATTCAACGGTGCCACGTGGCAGCCCATGACTGGGCCACGTGGCACCACGCCATTTGCCCAATAACTGCCACATGTCGCAATGTGATTCATTCACATCTCAGCCAATCCAAAACTTCCACATCATCGTACATATGTACGGTCAAGCCACGTCACCTCTGCCACGTCATCCTGTACGGTCATGCCACGTCAGCATTCGTACGGACTGTACGGACTGTACGGACTGCCCAGTCAGCGTCCTTTTTTTACTTGTTTGACGATTCAAACAAATCACGATATCTCTCGCTCCCGACGTCCGTTTGAGACGAAACGAATTGCGTTGGGTTCGTGATGACGAGGGCTACGCTCTCGTTTGTTTTGAGGCAATTCTGAGAACGTTGATTTTTGAGCTAAAATTTGACCCCTTGGTCCAGATTTTGATCAGTGATGCCTCAGGAGAAGGTATTGGGGTTGTATTGATGCAACATAGGCACCCTCTTGCCTATAAGAGCCAAAAACTCATGGGACCTGAGTTACTTTAGAGCATTTATGACAAAGAGATGTTGTCCATCATGCACGCTCTAGCCAAATTCAGACAATACCTGGTAGGTTCATAGTTTGTGGTGAAATCAGATCATAACAGTCTTAAGTATCTATTGGAGTAGAAGGACTTAAATGAAAGGCAACAAAAATGGGTAAGAAGAATACAGGCCTATGACTTTGACATTGAATTCGTCAAAGGGAAAAACAACGTGGTGGCAGATGCATTATCCAGAAGACCATCCATTTATGCCATGATAGATGTGTCTATTGATTGAAAGGACCACTTGGTGATGGAATATTCAGAGAATCAGTTTGCTTGTTAGGTAATGGACGGGAAAATACAAGATGATAACTTCAGGATCATTGATGGCCTCATCTATTACAAGGGCTGAATCTTTTTGGTTCCTGAGTCGGCCTTCAAGGCCAAATGTTGCAGGCATGCCATGACTCACCAATGGCAGGTCACCAAGGGATTGGAAAGACATACAGGCATGTGAGAGAGAGGTTCTCATGGAAGGGCCTCAAGGAGGATGTGATGAATCACGTCAAGGAGTGTACTACTTTCCAAGAGAATAAGGATGAGAACACTCACTCGACAGGACTACTGAAATCCCTACCCATCCCATAGCACAAGTGGGAAAGCATATCCATGGATTTCATCACAGGGTTGCCAAAGGCACAGGGGAAAGACTGCATTTTCGTAGTGGTGGACAGGTTGACGAATTTTGCACACTTCTTCTCCATTTCTACAGACTTCAGTGCAACACAGGTGGCCAAATGATTCTTCAGGGAGATCTTCAGATGGCATGGCCTACCCAAAACCATTGTCAGTGACAGGGATAGAAGATTCATGAGTACATTCTGGTAGGAGTTATTAAGGCTAGTTGGTATGGCCTTGACTCCTAGTACTAGCTATCATTCTCAAATAGACGAACATACTGAAATAGTCAACAAATGGGTGGAAGGCTATCTCAAGAATTATGTGGCAGGGAAGCAGAAGGAGTGGGTCAGATGGCTAAATTTTGGGGAATACTGCTACAACACCACCCATCACATGTCCATAGGCATGACCCCATTCAGGGCATTGTACAACTATGATCCACTCTCTTTCGTGGAGATTTCTTTTGGTGACAATAGGGCCCTGATGGTACAATATTGGGTACAATAGAGTTAGGACATCCTTAGGGAGCTGAAGGATCATTTACAGAGGGTGTAGAACCAACGAAAGGTCCAAGCAGATAAACACAGGGTTGAGTGTACTTTTGAGGTTGGTGACTTAGTTGACCTAAGACTCCAACCATATAGGCAAGCTTCTATAAAAAGAAGCGGAGCAGAGAAGCTGCAACCACGTTTCTTTGGGCCCTACAGGATCAATAGGAAGGTAGGGGCCATAGCTTATGAGCTGGAACTCCCACTGGGTAGCAGGATACATAATGTCTTCCATGTGTCTTGCTTGAAGAGGGCCATCGGCCAACACATCATGCCACTTGAGGTGATGCCATTTTTAGATGAAGAGGGGCAACTGAATCTGATTTTGGAGGAGATACTAGAGGTTCGGGAGAAGAAGCTCAGGAAGAGAAGCATCAAAGAGTACATGATCAAATGGAAGGATTTACCCATTGAGGATGCAACGTGGGAGAATGAATAGGTAGTGCGGGAGACAGGTTTGGAATCGCTTGAGGACAAGTAATTTCTAGCAGGGAAAACTGTAATGTCCCCCACCTCTTGATGAAGAGGTCTGGGAAGACTTAGTGGTCTAGGCATCCCCACTAGACCATAGTCTCACACAATATGGGGAAAAGTCAACCAAACTAATGTCATATTTTGAAGTTGACTTAGGAAAAAGGGAAAAAGGGAAAAAAGTAACTCAATGAAGAATTAGAAGCTGGAGGTTGAGTTAGGAGTTGAACCTAGGGGTTAAACTAACTCAACAGGAAAATAGAAAAGAGGTATAAAGGAAAGGCTAGGGTGCACCTCTCATTTCATCTTGGATATTTTGGTATTTGCTTATTGAGCTCTTGAGCACATAGTTTTGAGGGTTTTGAGTTTACAAACCCTAGAGAGCAACTCAGTGGTGAAATATTCCACTTACTTGTTCCAAGCTTGGTATCAGGGATGAAATACTCCACCCACACCATTCTACATTCATCATAGGTTTTTTCCATCGATTCAGGAGAGCAACAGGGCATTACTATTCAGGGATTTCCAGCAGGGGCGCACCATTGTTTGAGGAGAAGTTCGATCCAGATTATTGACAGAGCCTTGGGAGATTCTAGCACTTGGGTTTTTCTTACAGGACCTTTCTCATCAGTTTGGAGGATTTCTTGAGGAGTTACTACGGCTGGATCACTATCTACAGGTTGGGATGGATTTTGAAGGAAGGAGGACGTTTTGGTGATTTAGTGATTCTCAGATCTAGGAGGCTCTATCTTAGATATGATCTTGAAACTTCCCCTAGGGGTTTGTGATTGCTCGATCTATCATCCTAGAGATTTTCAAGAGGTTTGGAGGCCTCATTCATCCAGGCCGAATTGTTGGTCCTATCTAGGGTTTCAAGAGGGCCGAACCTGTTTAGGGTTGTAACCGTTGGAGGAGAAAGACGTGGTATTTGGGATTCATATTTTAGGAGGGGGTTCATATTGAACTGATCTATCTCTTGGTGGATTTTGGTATCATTTGGAGGTCTTCTTCAGGAGGGCCGAACCCTTGGTCTTCATCTTCTTCAGTAGGAAATACCAACAACTAGGGGGATTGTGCAGACCCTAGCTTTTGTATTGGATCTCTCATATTGTATTTAGCCTTTGGGAGGCTTGTCTTGTGTTCCGGGAGCATTTTGTAGCAACTCATATCTTCTATTCTTGGAGCCATCTGATGTTATCCCAGATTTGCTTGTATATTGTATTAGGTTCTTGCTATTTCCTAATAAAGAGGTCAGATCTGTGCTTTGTGGTTCCATATCTGTATGTTGATGAAGTCTTGCATTGTGTTGAATGAATCTTGGTAAATTGTGCTAAATAACTAAATATAAACCCTAAGACCGAAATATCTGTGGCCATCCTACAACACAAACAATCAACAGTTAGTTCAATGGTTAGTTAGTGTCCCCAAGCAAAAAAAATGGCTTGGGAACATTACATTCTCCTCCGTTGTAGGCTCCTTCTTCTACTGGACTCTGATCCAATGGTCTAGATTTCTCCCGACAACAGATCTAATGATCATTGTAGCTCTTCTCTGTGGCTGTCGCGCTTTTCTTCCGAAAGAAGGATTTTTCTCAAATAGTTTCAAAGGTATTTGCCTTTGATATTCTCCTCTACAAGCTTGACTGCTCGACCTCCTGAGCTTGGAACTTAAAAAAAAATTCACTTGTGCACACCTTGCATTGTTCCTCTTGATATTGTAAACACTCGGACTTCAAAGGGTCAACCCCTTTGGTATTCTCAACAACTCCTTGTGCCCTCCTGGCAGTCATGCTCTGTCTCCTCCATAGCCTTTTCCAACACTTTTAGAGTGTTCCTTCAACACTCTCCTTATGGGATTCGCTCTCCCTTCTAATCTTTAACCAAAACTTCAACTTTGTGTTGGTTGTGTGCACTCCTTGCACTCACCTCTTGAAACTTGAATTATGATAATTCACTTGCACACTCCTTGCACTCTCTGTGTATACTTGCACTGCTCCACCTGATCTTTTCCTTCTGGAGTTCCCTCTTGAAAACCTTTTCCTAGAACTCAAAACAGAGTTCTTGCGCACTCCTTTCACCTTCTCAATGCACTCCTTGTAGAGCCCTCAAAGTATTCAGTAACTCTGGTAAATCTTCTTTAGAGTGTTCAACAACTTTGATATGACTTCCTTGACACTACTCCTTCTGAGCTTCATAATGGTTCTAGTGTGCCCACCTGGCATGCTCTTTCTGAACTCGAAACAATGTTCAAGTGCACTCCTTGCACTAGCTTCGCATATTTTCCAATCACTCTCGTGTGCACTCCTTGAACAAGCATAATAGCCCAAAACTACTCAGAAATCCACAAAGATAGAGAGGTCTATCTAAACTTGAAAATGTAACATACTTTCACATCTACAACATACATAAATAAACACATAAAACATTTAGAGAATAAACATTCACCACACATAAAAAACACATAAACCTCATATGTAGGAAAAATATCTTTTGTATTAATTTTGAATGCTCTATACAATGTTTACAAGGTTGGACTGCAACTGAGTCTCAACTCTTCTTCTCTCCTCTCTTGAGCTCTCTCTACTCGCTCATCAACTTCTAACACTAATTATTACTAATGAATTTTTGGTACAATATATTTTTACAAAATAGGGGTTCTTCGAGCCTTCCCTCCAACTACCTACTCGCAGTCAATGGACAACTAGTCTGAATCAAGCCTAAACCTATCTACCTATTAGCCATTAAAGGAGACTCCACATGAAGTCTATACAAAGTGCAATACCCCTAGGCCGAACTCAATTGTAAGTGTAAATTGAAAATGTACTTAAGCTGGTGAGCTGCTGATATCATTTTTATATGCACCTTTCATAATATAGTGTGCGCATGTACTGCACAGTAAAATGATGAAGTGTGCACATTCTGGGATATCGCGTGCATCAACTTAAGTGCATGCGATTTTGAGGCTAGGAATCCTTTGTGTATATGCTATGTTTTATAGGCTGGTGAACCAATTTTGTGTTGATTAGGCCGGAGAGCCTAGATGTTGAAGGCCAATGAGCCTATTTTTGTATATGTCTCATCATTAATATAAAATACATCGTTGTGTGCAGACCGACCACAATAAAAGAGTATGGGGGACTAAACTCCACTAGTTATGGAAAGGGGGGTCTAAAAGTTAAGGGAAAGGGGCTAAGATAGGGAGCTTAAGCCAAAAATGAATATTATATTAATATTTCTTAAAGTATAAAGTATGGATAATTATTTTATCCTAAGTTCCAAAGTTGGGGACAAGTGGGCCAAAGCGGCTCCCAACATGACAAGTGTCAAGTTGGGAACATGCATACATATAGTTTGGACTTAGTTCATTTTCCGATTCCTTCCATCATTTAGTCATCCATTCAATCATGCCATGATCATTCACTCACTCAGTCAATTGTCCTTCATACATTTCTATCACTGTACCTGAACCTGTATCTGTATCCATACTTGTTGGTGTACCTGGTTAGCTTGGGAGTTGGACTGAAGAAACGGGTTGTTAGGCCCGTGGGATATTGAAGAGGTGGGTTGTCAGGCCCGTGAGAAATTTCTCTTTGGGTGAGAGAATTGTTGGGAATTGATTTCCTGAAGGTGAAAAACTACAACTATAGGGCTTTGAGACTTTATGTCTGGCCCGTTGCTAAAGCTCGGAAATGAAGTGGGGTAGCCAAAGGACTATTGAGTAGAGAAGGGGCACACTTTCTGGGTGGGACATGGATGTGGGGAATGAAGGACTGTAGGATGTTAGTTTGAGTTGGCACCTGTGACAGAGTCTTTCCTGTTGTCTATGATCCATTAGCATGGTTAGGAATCCCTTTATCTGGGTGGAGTTTAGTCCCAACTTGGAGGTGACTCACTGCTGAGAGTGATGAACAGTGTGGTCTAAGGCTGGGAGGTTCATGGAAGGTCTGTACACAGTTGGTGATATTCTTACCAAGATAAGTGTCAATTGTGTGATAATTTACATGCTGCATTATTATTTATGTGTTTATTTTTATGGGTTTATCCTATGTGTGGTTTATAACTGTCTTTATATTTATGAGTATTGTCTGTATATGTTGGATGTATTTGTTTACTGTTATTTCAGTATGAATCTGTGCATTTACAAAATGTATTTGTCTGTTCACGTTTTATATATAAAGTTTCACAAGAGTTTTGTGTGTATATCTTTTAATTGCATGCAGTTCAAAAAATTTATGTGGCATAGATCAGTTGGATGCTCAGTATGTTACAGTATGTTGAACAAAGAATAAAAGTGTTTTCTGGAGTAACATGGCTCGGCATGGCTCGACTGGATGGGCCGAGAAAGTTGAGTTGAAGAGAAATTTCACAGAGAATTGATTTCAAAGTGGCCAAGTTTCAGGTTGCAGAGTGTCCATGGTAAAAAGTAACAACAATTGCGAGGAATTGGGAAAAAACCCCAATTTCTGTTGTTAAATTCATGGGAAAATTAAGAAATATGGCCATGCGGTGAGATATTCTTGATTTAATATATGTTCTAGCAAATTCAGACCCGGAATTGGTCGAATTTAAAGTTACAATGAAGCCATGACAGTTGAAGCGAGATTAGTAATTAAAATTCTCAATTTGTGACTTGAGTTTGGGAAAAAATTAAGCAAAAGCCGCCTCAATTTTTGTGGAATTCACGAGGAATTGATGTGCATAAAAATGAATGTGTGCAGGTGGGCATACTAAAAATGCATCATGTGCAGTAAAAATCTTGTGATATGTAAAAATTGGGCACTGCGCGGAAAAATATTGGCGTGCGGGCACTCGCGCAGAAAAATATTGGCGTGCTGGTGCGTGCACTAAATTTTGGCGTCGTGCGGAACAATATTGACGTGCTAGTGAGTGCGCTAAATTTTGGCACCGCACGGAAAAATGTTGGTGTGCAGGTGTGTGCACTAAATTTTTGTGCCACACGAAAAAATATTGGTGTATGGGTGCGCACGCTAAAATTTGGTGCCGCATGGAAAAATGTTGGCGTGCGGGTGTGCGCACTAAAATTTGGCGGCAAGATGAAAAATTTTGGTGTGCGGGTGCACACGCTAAATTTAGCATTGCGTGGTGTGCACATGCATAATAAGGTGCACGCGATGTGCACACACATAATAATGACGCGCGTGGTGTGTGCAGTGTTGGCAGAGTGTAGAGGAGTTTGGTTGGTGTGTGCGCAATGTGGGTATATATTGTTGCACGATAGTTTATTTAATGGTGCGTGGCGGGGGCATACTAAAATTTTGCATGGTGCAACGCTTAGAGTGAAATGCGCGTGGAATATCAACGCACGATACAAAAATTGCATGCAATAGGTAATAGTGCAGTAACCAAAACTGTCTGTGGTGGATATTGGCGCGCACCACAAAAGTAGTGTGCACCAGTTATTGGCGCGACAAAGAAGTGATACACAATGGTTATAGGCATGTGACACACAATTTACCTTGTGTTTTTTCTGCGCATGCTAAATGTGGGTGTACATATTGAAATTTGTGTGCGCAAAGTCATTTGGAGGGTGAATAACAACGAAAAACCAGTGAATTTCCGGGACATTTTGTATTGTTTGAATGCCATATTTTTGCAGTGCGTTTTTGAGGCCCTTAACAATGTTTTTAGCCACTCAAAAACCATGAGATCTCGGAGATAAATTTCTAATGGTGTAAACCGTTCGTGAAACAAATATTCTATTAGAAAGTTACAACACAAACAATGGAGGGTAAATTATAAGACCCAACTAACTTCAAAGAGTCATAACTTTCTGCTTCGGAATCATATTGAGGCACAAGAGTAGTCAATGGAAATATATTGAAACATCGGAGATATCCCTAGAGCTGAATTAAATTTTTGGGCATGTTAAAAATGTTTAATATGGAAAAGAAGGTACCTGTAGCATTCCAGACCAAAAACACGAATTGGCCTAGAAATTCAACAAGCTGTAACTAACAGCCTAGAACCCAGAAAGAGGTGAAACTTCGACAGACTGTCCAAAATATGTATATGAAGAAACCCAATTGAGATACTATGAAAAATCCAATGGATTAGGTGCAAAAATGCATAATTACAACGCAAAGTTGCACGAAGTTGAAGTGTGAACAAAAATATTAATGGACAATGTTCAAATAACCATAACTTTCTGCTCAAGACTCAAAATTGAGCATGTGAGCAAGCGTTGGAAAGGTCTTACATAGTAGAATAAAAATTTTCACCCAGAAAATCAATCTGGGCATTCAATTTTATAGGAAATCAGAGGAAATAATTTTGATATATTATTGAACCATAATGGTTCATATTTTTCATGAAATTGTTGAGTCAATTAACCTGACAAAGTTTTGTTGGTTGCACATTTTACAGAGTTAACAACAACTAGATCAGATCAGGATCAACACAGAGTCCATAGGAATGGAAGATGCACATGGGACTTACAACCAGGAAGATGATATTAGAGGGATGGATGTCCATTTGGGCATGGAAGGAACAAACTCCAATGGACATGGAGAAGGAAGGGATGAAAACATGAATATGGTAGAGACCATTAAAAATTTGCAGAATGATGTCCAAAGACATAAAGATGATAATGAAAGGATTACGAGAGACAAGGAGCAATAATAAGACTTCAAAATGAAGTTAATGCAGAGCTTTAACAAAATAGAAAATAAATTGGATAAGGAGAGTGGCTCAAGAAAATCGGGAAGTCATGGGTATCCTGATGAGAAAAAAAGAGCCAGAAGTGTTAGCATACATCATCGTCACTCCTTGAGGCATTCCAATAAGAGAGCACACACCAACTCAAGTCCATCCTCTTTCAAGAAGCTTAAGAGGTCTGGGGTGGATGATCTACGAGGAGAAATGAACAAAATCAAACCTCCTACATTTGATGGTGAGCACAAGAAGGATGAAGATGCAAATACATGGTTGTTGGGCATGATAAAGTATTTTCAATTGCATAATTATTCTTCTCATGCAAAAGAAAGAATTTACATCTATCAACTCAAGGGAAAGTCATCCATGTGGTGGGATCAACTTGTGTAGGTGCAACACATTAAAGAGAAAAGTGTTACTTGGAGGGAATTCAAGAATTATTTTGAGAAGAAATACTTGACTAAGAGATACTATGACAAGCAAATGAAAGAGTTCTTTGAACTCAAGCTTGGGAGTATGACCATAGATGAATATGACAGAAGGTTTTTAGAACAGTTGAAGTATTTTTCTTTCATCAATGATGAGACAATCAAGATTCAAAGGTATTTGAGTGGATTTCCATCATTCATCAATGAAAAAATACAATATGATGATCCCAAGACATTGGAGGAGACCATAATGCAAGCTAAATGCCTATATGATCAACAAAAAGCAAGGCCAAATTTCCAAAAATCTTAGGAAGACAAGAAGAAATTCAAGATGGATCAGAGGAAGAAGGGAACTAAGCCACCATTCTTCAAAAATATTCCTCAGGACCAACCAACTTCTAGAGAATCCAGATTGAGGCAGGGGGTCAAAGGCCAAGGCAACCACCTATTCAATGTTGGGGTTGTAAAGGAGATCATATGTTCAGAGATTATCCTCACAAAGGTGAAAAAGTGAGGACTGTTCACAATGTACAACAAGATGAAACAATGGAGGACACGGGCAAAATTGTACCAAGGATCTATGCAACCCTGGACAAGAAGCAAACAGAGTATCAATCACATATGATTGAAGTGGAAGGTATGATCAACAACCAAACCATTGTTGTTTTAATTGATTCAGGAGCTAGTCATAGTTATATAGATCTTAATATGGTGGAAAGTTTTCATTTGCCAAGAAGCAAACATGGAAAATATTGGTTGGTGCAGCGAGCTACCGGAGTCAAAAGAAAAGTTAATGAGATGGGTAAGTCATGTCTTATGGACATGAATGGACCAAACACTAGGGGAGATTTGAACATCTTGCCTTTAGGTTCCTATGATTTTCTAATTGGTATGGATTGGTTGGACCAACATTATGCTATCCTAGACTGTCATAACAAGGCATTTACTTACTTGGATGAGGAAGGGAACCTAAGGAAAGTGAAGGGAATTCTCAGGGCAGTAACCATCAAAGAAATTCCAGCATTGCAACTGAAGAAATGTTACAGAAAAGGGTGTCAAATATTTGTAGCTCATATGGAAGAGACACCTAAAGATAAGGTGCCAAATTTGGAAGACCATGCAGTCCTAGAATATTTTGAAGATGTGTTCAAAGAGGTAATAGGACTACCCTCAAAGAGAGATATTGATTTCTCTATAAATTTAATTCTTGGAGCAACTCCAGTGTCAAAGGCTCTTTACAGAATGAGTACACCAATGTTGAAGGAATTGCAAATGCAGCTTGAATAACTTCTGAAGAAGGGGTATATACGCCCAACTGTGTCACCTTGGGGTGCCCTAGTCTTGTTCGTGAAGAAGAAATATGGGACGTTAATATTGTGCATTGATTTCGGACAGTTGAATAAAGTGATTGTAAAGAACAAGTATCATTTGCCAAGGATTAATGATCTCTTTGATCAATTGAAGGATGCAAAGATATTTTCAAAGATAGATCTCAGGTCAGGATACCATCAAGTAAGGATTAAATAGGAAGATATCAGGAATACCGCCTTCAAAACAAGGTATGGTCATTATGAGTTCACACAGTGGTTCCATTTGGGTTGTCAAATGCACCAGCTGTTTTCATGTGCTTAATGAATGGTGTTTTCCGAGAATATTTAGACAAGTTTTTCATTGTCTTTTTGGATGACATCCTTGTATATTCCAAGTCAGAAGAAGAGCATGAGCATCATTTGAGGATGGTGTTGCAAGTATTAAGGGAGCATCAGTTGTATTCCAATTTGAGCAAGTGCTCATTTTATCAGAAGCAAATTCATTATTTGGGACATATCATTTCAGAGGATGGGATAACAGTGGATCCTGAGAAGATAGAAGCCATTAGAGAATGGTCAGCACCAAAGAATGTGACAGAGGTCAGATCATTCATGGGTCTTGCAAGATACTATAGGATATTTATTGAAGGATTCTCAAAGATTTCACACCCAATCACTTCCTTACAAAAGAAGGGTGTGAAGTTTCAGTGGACATTGGATCGTGAAAAGAGTTTCCAACACTTGAAACAATTATTAACAAGTGCTCCAATTCTAAGGATTGTAGACCTAAATGAAGACTTAACTGTATGCTCAGATGCATGTAAAAAAGGATTTGGTGGAGTCCTCAGTAAAAATGGGTTTGTTATATGTTATGAATCAAGGAAGTTGAAGGAGCATGAAAGACACTATGCCACTCATGATTTGGAATTGGAAGCCATAGTGCATGCCTTGAGGAAATGGAGACACTACCTCATGGGGAAAATGTTTGAGCTGAGGACAAACCATAATGGTCTGAAATATTTATTTGATCAACCAACTCTAAATGCTAGGCAAAGCAGATGGTTAGAAATTCTCAGAGAATATGACTTTGATATAAGGCATATCAAGGGGAAAGGGAACAAAGTGGATGATGCACTCAACATAAGAGTGCATGAATTGCATGCTACAACCATTAGCATGTACCAATCAAATTTGAAAGGTAAAATTTTGGAGGCTAGAAAATTAGATTTGCAAAACAAGGAATTAGTGGAAAAATTACAGCAAGGTAAATTGCATCAAAAAATTGAAGAATGTAAGCTAGATAATGATGAAATTCTGAAGTACAGGGGAAAAATTTATGTACCAAATTCCCATGAATTGAAAAATATGATATTGAGAGAAATGCATAATGTACCTTATGTTGGGCACCTAGGTTATCATAAAACTATTGCAACTGTAAAAAACCAATATTATTGGCCAAGCATGAAGAAAGAGGTTACTGATTTTATTGACAAATGTTTGGAATGTCAAAAGGTAAAGGATAAGCATAGACACCCAGATAGTTTGCTACAACCATTACCCATTCCTGAGTGGAAATGGGAAGTTGTAACAATGGATTTCATCACCAAAATTCCCAGAACGAACAAGAAACACGATTCTATCATGGTAGTGGTGGATAAACTTACTAAAGCTGCCCATTTTATTCCCGTAAAGCTCACTCACAAGGCAACCAACATTGCTAATGTTTATATGAGGGAAATTGCTTGATTACATGGTATACCCAAGACAATTGTGTCTGACGAAGATCTAAAATTTACCTCAAATTTTTGGAAGGGATTATTTAATGGATTTGGAACAAATTTGAATTTTAGTACAACTTATCATCCAGAATCAAATGGACAAACAAAGAGGGTGAATCAAGTGATTGAGGATATTTTGAGGATGTAAGTGATGGAATAACCATCAAAATGGGAAGAATACCTACACTTAGTAGATTTTGCTTATAACAATGGGTACCAAACATCTCTAAAGATGAGCCCATTCGAGGCACTTTATGGGAGAACATGCAACACACTGGTAAGCTGGGATAACCCAACAGATAGAGCAGTGGTTGGGCCAGAATTACTCAGGGAAATGGAGGAGCAAATGTTGAAAATAAAACAAAATTTAAAGGCTGCCCAAGATAGGAAGAGAAGCTATGCTGATAAGGGAAGAACTCACAGGGAATTTAAATTTGGGGACCATGTTTTCTTGAAAGTGAAATCCAACAAATGTTCCCTAAAGTTGGGAAATTGTTCAAAGTTGGAAGCTCACTATTGTGGGTCGTTTGAAATCCTAGAGAGGATTGGTCCAATAGCTTATATGATTGTATTGCCTGCATCTATGTCTGTTCATAATGTATTCCATGTATCATTGCTTAAGAAATATATATGTGATGCTAATCATGTTATTGATTGAAATGTGATTCAGGTGGAGAAAGAAGGCGCTTTCCAAGTGCACCTAGTACGCATTCTAGATCGAAAAATCAAACAGCTTCGGAATCGATCCATAGGGCTTGTAAAGGTCCAATGGACCTAGTACGGTCCTGGCGACGCTACATGGGAGCATGAGGATGCAATGCAGATAGAATACCCACATCTTTTTGAGGATTTTTGAAAATTTTGTTGTATATGTGTACATAATGCACTGGGGATAGTGCATAAATAAGGGGAGGGGATTGTAATACCCCTAGGCTGAACCCAATTTTTGTATGCACCTTTCATAATATAGTGTGCGCATGTACTGCGCAGTAAAATGATGAAGTGTGCACATTCTAGGATACCACGCACAACAACTTAAGTGCACGCGATTTTGAGGCCATGGAGTCTTTGTCTATATGATGTGTTTTATAGGTTGGTGAGCCAGTTTTGTGTTGAATAGGCAGAAGAGCCTAGATGTTGAAGGCCAATGAGCCTATTTTTGTATATGTCTCATCATTAATATAAAATACACCTCTGCACGTAGATTGACCACAATAAAAGAGTATGGGGGACTAAAATCCACTAGTTAGGGAAAGGGGGGGGGGGGCAAAAGTTAAGGAAAAGGAGCTAAGCTAGGGAGCTTAAGCCAAAAAGCAATATTATATTAATATTTCTTAAAGTATAAAGTATGGATAATTATTTTATCCTAACTTCCAAAGTTGGGGACAAGTGTGCCAAAGTAGCTCCCAACATGACAAGTGTCAAGTTGGGAACATGCATGATATAGTTTGGACTTCTAATGTTTCCACATACAAATTTTTTTGAATTGATCAAGAGGATTGTGGAGAAGTCCAACTTTATCCGAATGTTCTCATGAACATGTGCTGGAAGTTAACACTTGAATCTGCATGAGAAAATCCGGTGTCAACAATACCATATTTAGAGATAATTGTGCATGTTGGTTTTGACTATATATTACTCCATGTTTGTAATCTATGAAAATTTATAATTTCTTTTCATCTTTTGTCCAACATATTCCTTGGGGTATATTATAGTGTTATGAAGTACATTCTAATTATTGCAGGTGGAACTTGTAATAAGTTGAGAAAATTATGTATTGTGATGTCAAAGGTCCTTTATATTCCAAAACTGGGCCATTTTAGGCCATCCAAGAAGCATTAAAGAGATAACAAAAACATAATTTTGTATTGGGTCAAATTATGACAACGTCTGGCTTTGGAATTAGAAAGATAGGGTCAAATTATTCATTGTCCATAAATTTTCCCCTTTTGCAAAATAATTTTTCTCATTTGATGGGGTGTAGGTACAACTGAATAGGTACCTATAATACCTATCCTCCTTGAGCGAGGGAATTTCTGGAGAGAGGGGGGAAAGTGTTATGTCCAAAAAATCTAACAGGGTGAGATCAATTAGAGGTGAAAAGGTTAGAATAAAATTCCATAGGCACATGGAATTATTTCTTGCTGAAGGAGGATCATGTTCTTATGATGATGAGAGCATAGGTGACATTGAGGTTCCCTTGAGGTACAAACATCTAGTGAGATGATGGGTACCCACTGAACTTCCTCAGTTGGACATTGACTTCTGTGTCAATGAGAGGATGTATCGCATTGCTCTGTATTTCCTACATGGTCTAGGTATATTCTCTATGGATGACATAAAGGTGAATGATGGAGGACTTGTTGAATTGATGGAGTATGTCAGACCATGTTACAACTATGGAGATTGGTTAAGGGTACTCTAATATATGCCAAGATGGCATCCACCATACCAATTAGCTTTTGGAAGGTTGTGGGCCTTGCTCCATGAGGTACAAGTTAGTATTATGGTGAGCATCATTTCAATATTTGAGGCATTTAAGTATGTTGTCTCTTAGATTTATTTAGATTTCATGATATATGTTTGGACATTATGCCTTTTTCCCTGCTTCACCTTGGTGGTTGAAATTGTTCCCTAGTAAGTGGTCTTCCTTGGGGATGGGTTTTATACTATCAACTTCCTTGAAGAGACATCGTACCGTTCCCGACCATACTTACCACTTTCCATCACTATTTTCCCCCATCTCCTTATCTCTTGGGATTTTAGGGTATATTGACCCAAGAAGGGGTTGTCGCTCATTCTATGGGAAGAAGGGGTTGAAGGCCCAGAGGGATTGATGTTGGGTAAAAGATAAAATCCTATGTATAAACATTCTATATGCTTCGCCCAGGGATCACCCAAGAAAGAAATGAAACACTTATCTTTGAGAAAAGGGGGACCCACAAGAAATATGATTAATAATTCTTAAAAGGTTAGTTGGAGGATAGGAGGTCTCATCACGAGTCGACCTATCATGTCCATGAATATCTTTTGGTATGACATTACTATCATCTGGTCACCAAGCCATGGTAGTGACTCTTAGTTGCATGGCTAAGAGAAAGGGGGTCTCATCACGAGCTAACCTTCTCATTTCCACTAGGTATTTGTGGGTGACACTGTCATTATTTGGACACCACACCAAGGTAGTGGTCTTCAACTTTTACTTAAAATTATGAAAGAAAGAATGGAAAAATAATGGGCTTGGAAAAAGTGCATTGCAAATGAAGGTACCACACACCCTCTACAAAGGAACCCATGAACGAGACACTACGACCTCTTGTATGTCATGATCCATATGTCCATCGAGTATTGACCCTAACCACTTCACCCACTTTACATGGCTTAGAGAGGGATCTCTTGGAAAATCTCCTTGACCTAGGGAAATATCTACCCAATAGGACACCTCATCAACCCTCCCATATTCAAGCTTGACAAGTCGCATAATTTCTTTGAGAAATTAATTGTTTGACATAGTGACCTTTGATGCACATGTTTAGGTGGTTCATTTATTGATTGGATTCACTTATCATGATGTTATGACTTGAGATGATGTTATGACTTGATATCCTTGGAGGGCATGCTTATTTGTCTTTGGAGGACCTAGTTGGTGGATAGTTTTGGAAGAAAAAGCCTACCTTGGGCTTCCATGGAGATTCAAGCGCACAGGTGGATGCTAAGGGCCTGCATGCCAGATGAGAAAGATCAAAATTTTAAGGCCTAGAAGATGACTTGGATGACATAATAGAGCCCCCACATGCCAAATTTTTTTCCTAGGAGAGGCCAAAACATCACCTTTAGAGGCATGACGCCACCTAGGGGGGTTAGGGTTTGGTGGTGAGGTTGACATGCATTGGCACAAGGATGTTTTGAGGGGTTTGAGACTTTGACCATGAAAAAATATATTTGGATTCTTTACATGTGGCTTTTGGAATCCTTTCTACACTCCTCCATCACCAACGACCTTCTCCTAGTGCCAAAACATCCCCTAAAGGGGTGATGTCCTTATAACTAGGTATTTTATTTGTGTAAAAGTGAAATTAAAGTGAATTGTTTAATATTACTTTGTAAAAGGGTAAAGATTAAGGTTTTTGACCCCTAGACTTGTTGTTTACCCTTAATTATGTGGAAAAACTAAGTTAGTGACATTTTGTATAAATAAGAGATCATAATATCTCATTTGAACATAACTCTCTCTCTTGTGAGAATTACTTGGACTGAAATTTTCTCTACCCTGTTGGACATAGTGTCAATAATGTGTTGTCATTGATTTCAAACAATATAACAATATGCATATTTCATGTCAAATAAATATATGCAGCATGACAATATGCATAGATTAAAAATCTCAGGAGGGTTAGCGACTGAAGATCAGAAGCTCATAAGAGATGATACACATGAAAATCAGAAGGGAAAGTGCCAGATCAACGACAGGGATGGATTGCGGAGAGAAAAAGAAGATATAAACAACGTGTTATTCCCAATCCTGCAATTAGTCTATACCGTCATATTACAAGAGAAGGATCATTGGAGGACTAGTCAACGATCCGATCAAATCAGGACTGTTGGATACACAAGCGCCATATGAACGACATGGATTGATTGTGGAGAACGAAGGGATAATTAAACTATACATTATTTCCAATCCCACAATTATTCTAGATCGTCAGATCTCATCGATTCAAAGATCAACGACTGTGGTTGACTCACCAACAATTACACAACTTCAATTGTGGAGTTTGGTCAACAAATTAAACCACTCGCAAGTTATGGTTCCACAAACCACATCGACCATTGGATCAATTTAAGTGGAAGGATAGGATAAGTAAAGATGAATACCGTCCGATAGGAAGTCTTGAAGTAAATGAGGACCGCTCGATCTATTCAGAGTGCACCAAGGTAGAAGTGGTCAACTTCGATGTTGACCACTTCGGGAGAAAAAGGGTTGAGAACAAGTAAGATCACCCAAAGGCCAAAGTATCGAAGAAAATGTGAACCGCTTAATATTATGAACAATTTGGGAGATATCAGGACCGTCAGATCATGTTTAGTGGAAGGACAGAGTAAGCCACAAATGTCCTTAAATAGACGTAAGCCGTTTGATCTGAGGAAACACTTCGAAAGATATCATGACCGTCAGATCGAGGAAAGTAGAACAATAGTATAAGCGAGGCCAAGGGCCCGAAATCCTGAATAGTGAAAGTCCCGACAGCCATTGGATCGTGTTAAGACTTTTTGGGTTAAAGAATGACAATTGGATGAAGTCAAGTTACTCGAGATTTACACTTCAGGGAATCTCACTTCGGAAAAGTGGGAAGTGGAGAAATCAAATTACCCGAAGTCCCGAAAGTTGAAGTTATGAAGTCACGAGGATAAGACATGTATCACTCACATTGAGAGCCCATGTCATCAACAAGTGACGTCATAAAGTTACGTCACTCCGAGATTTTTTACTTCGGGAGTTTCACCACCAGCAAATGCCCTAAGTCTCGAAGTCCTGAAGGTCGAAGTCCCAAAGTGTACATAATTCATCCAATTTGAAGAATACTTCAGGAGAATTCTCAACCGTTGAATATTATGGACACACATATGTTATTCGGGATATTTGTAAAGAGGCTAGAAGTCGCGAAGGATGAAGTCCCAAATTCCCGGATTAAACGAGAATCGTCCATCTCTTCATTGAAACTAAAAACGTGACTGTTGATTTTATTAAGTGATCAAGCACTCGCTTGGTCTAGCGCCTGGTCACCACCTGTGGTCATATGGAATAAAATAAATAAAGGTAAAAGATAATACATCACTTAAGTTGATAAGCATGTGGTTTTGCGTAGTCGGTCATATGAAAAGGGTTTGAAGGAAGTGCCTCTGCAAGACTCAATTTCTGCAATATTTGCAGAGTTATGGAACTAAGTTAAATGAAATCGATCCATACCTATGATCGATTAATGAAAATCATATTTAGTAAATTGAAAGGGATTATAGATAATATTCGGATAAACAAAAACAAACGAGATTATTGTTAAATGAAGTGGTGTGATGGTCCAAACAAAGGGACACAATGTTTCATAGCTCACACTAGTTGGAAGAATATATAAACGAGAAAGAGTGGTGAGAATATAGTGTATTTGAAGTCCATTGAAGAATATAAAAACATAAGTAGAGTCTCAGATGAAGAACTGTTAGTTCTAAGGTTCCTGTCAATGTCTTAGTTCTAAGGTGTCTGTCAATGTCTTATTGAAGATCAAGAATAAAAGGAGACAGAGTAGTTATGCAATCCAGTGTATGATACAAATGCTTTCCAGATTCAGAAATTAAGGGTGGTTGGGTGGTGCAAGGGCAGGTTGGAGCTTTCAAGGGGAGTAGGTGCTTCCTTGTTAGTTGTAGCTGACTAAATAGGGGGCTATAACCTCCTACCAGTCGGTGTTGGTGAACAAGGGGAGTAGGTGCTTCCTTGTCAGTTGTAGTTGATTAAACAAGGGGTCGAAGCCTCCTACCAGTTGGTTCTAGTGAACAAGGGTGTGGGTGCATCCTCATCAGTTGGTGCTAATGTAAAAGGAAGAACATCTTCCTTCTATGTAACTTGTAAAAACATAATTTTGAAGTTAATAGAAAAGTGTTTGTGGTTTTCCCAATTGGGTTCCATGATAAATATTGTGTTAAATTATTGATTTCATTAATAGAAGAAAAAATGATAAAATTATTCTGTCACTGATTCACCCCCCCCCCTCTCAGTGACAATGTTTGGTCCTTAATTGGTATCAGAGCAGGTCTCTTCACTAAGGGTTTAAATCACTTGAAGATAAATATACATCGAGATGGATCAACAGTTGAATGTCATAAAAAATCCCCCTATTTGATGGTAAAGACTATGTTTTCTGGAGTGTTAGAATGAAAATATATCTGATGTCCATTGGACTGGAAGTATGAACATTAGTTGAAAAATGATATGATGTTCCAAAATTCACTCCCATTGAAGCAGAGGAAAAGAAGAAATTTTGGGAACATGCAAAGGCTTTAAACACACTACTATATGGACTGAGTAAGAAGATCCTTGCTAAAGTACTAAAATGTCAAAATGAGAAACAACTCTGGGATAAATTGGAAACTATATATGCATAATATTCCAAGGTAAAGAGGGCCAAACTTCAGACTCTCAAAGTACAATATGAAGGTCTAAAAATGAAGGATGAAGAAAATATCTCAGAGTACTTCGAAAGAGTTAATAATATTATTAATGCAATCGAAGGTTTGGGAGTAGAAGTGTCAGACAATGAGATAGTTGAAAAAATACTAAGAACCCTACCTATGCTATACAATCCTAAAGTGTCCACTCTTGAAGATTGAGAGAATCTAGATAAACTCACCATGGATGAATTGTATGGAATCCTCACAGCCTATGAGTTAATATTAGGTCATGAGAACCTCCCACAAGGAGAGACAACCTTCAAGGTGCTCAAGAAAACAAAAAATTAGAAGAAAAAACCTCAATCCAGCCATCATGAATAATCTGATGGATTCAATTCAATGTTATTAAAACAACAAATTCACCTCTGAGCCAATGCTATGAATCCACAAGGACGGTTCTAGAGTGTTACTTCGCTTCCCAAACCATTCAGCACCCAAGCTCTCACAACCTTCCCAACTCTCACATCAATCCAAGTACCCATCTCTCTTCTACCCATCTTAAACCACCCGAGAGAACGAACCTCCACCCTTCTCTGCCACGCAGTCCCTCAGGAAGTCCTTCTCTTTATTCAGGCTCCAATGTAACTGGTCCAAAATCTCAATGCTAGAACTCTCAGGACTCGTAGCTGTGAGTAACGTTGGAAACAGGTCAACGCATCTTAGACATGAAGGCCTCAAATCACGGCTAGATCACACCAGTGACCACTATAACCAACTATCTTGTGGCTAATATTCAACAGTTCGACTCCCTTTCCTAAGCCAAGACGCAGATGAGGATGGATCAATGAATGGGTGAGTGAGTGCATTAAAGTGCGTGAGGGAAATGAATGAACGTACATGAAATGAATGAACAATCCATTAGTCGAACCCCCCCATCAGACTAGAGGTGGGTTTAAGTAACTTCGTGGGGAATAAAGAACCTCCTAGACTTCTCCAAGAAGCTCACGTAACTGATCCCATCTCTTAGGAAAAAAGAGTAATTAACATAGGAATAAACACTTATCCCCTCAAGCCCCCTCTCTTATGGAATCATAGCTCCCTATAACTCTAGTCCTTGTCCATCTAGCAACCAGCCATGTATTTATTATTAATAATGATAAAAAAATTACATGTCTTGGGCACACTAGCCTTTTAATAATTGTTTGGGCACCCTGGCCTCTCAACATTGTAACAATGCATTATTTAAAAATGGGGATTCAAAACCTGGGGTGTTACATCCCCTCCCCCTTATTTTGGCACTGTCCTCAGTGCATATACAAAATAGAGATCAAAATCTCAAATTTATTCAAAAAGTTGCGGGTACTATGCTCGCATGGCATATTCATGCTCTCAGGTAGCATCTTCAGTTCTGTAGCAGGTCCACTGAACTTTTACCAGCTCTATAACTCGATTCCGGAGCATTTTGACCTTTCTTTCCAATACCTGCATTGGTTGAACTTGAAAGTCTCCCTCCGTCTCTACCGGAATCAGATGCCAATCAATAACATGGTTAGGATCATGTACATATTTATTTAGTAAAGAGACATGAAATACATTATGCACATTCATGGAAGAAGACAATGCAAGCATGCATGCAAATGACCCTATTCTGTCCAATATTTGAAATGGACCACAAAATCTGGCTGCTAGCTTTGTACAACTACCCAATTTCAAAGAGCTTTTATTGGGCTTCACTTTCAAAAGTACATGCTCCCCTACTTCAAATTATCTAGATGTCATGTTCTTGTCTACATAAACTTTCTGTCTATCCTGAGCTGCCTTTAAATTCTTCTTGATATTAACTACCTGGTCTTCCATGTCCTTGAGCAACTCCGGCCCAAGTACCAATCTCTCTGCTGGGTTGTCCCAACTTACTGGAGTATCGTATTTCCTACCATAAAAGGCTTCAAATGGGCTCATTCTTAATGAAGCTTGATACCCATTATTATATGCAAACTCAACCAAGTGTAAGTAATCTTCCCACTTAGATGGATTATCCATCACATACATTCTCAACATATCTTCAATTATTCGATTGACTCTCTCTATTTGCCCATCTGTCTGGGGATGGTATGTCGTGATAAAGTTTAGATTTGTTCCAAATCATTTAAACAATCCTGTCCAAAAATTGGAGGTAAACTTCGTATCCCTGTCCGAGACGATTGTCCTAGGTATCCCATGCAACCTAGCAATTTCCTTCATGAAAATTTCTGCAATATTAGTCGTTGTATGCGTTGTCTTCACAGACACAAAGTGAGAAGCCTTTGTTAATTTTTCAACCACCACCATGATTGAATCATGTTGCTTATTCGTTCTGGGTAATCCTATGATTAAATCCATGGTGATCACTTCCCATTTCTTCTCTGGGATTGGCAATGGCCGCAACAACCCCACTGGGTGCCTATGCTCAACCTTCACCTTCTAACATTCCATACATCGAGTGATGTAATCAACAACATCTTTCTTCATTCCTGACCAAAATAAATGGCTTCTTACTGTTGTAATCATTTTCTGGTAACCGAGATGTCCTGCATAAGGGACATCATGCATTTCCTTTAGTACCAAATTCCTCAATTCTCCAGAACTAGGTGTTATCACTCCAAGAAACTCCTTAGGGTTGTAGGCTAAGAATGCTTGGTAACTTAAGAAATTGATAAGAAAAGTATGTGGACCAATGGGATAACTCAAGGGCTTAATGAGAAGAACAATTTATCATGCATCCAAATGAGCCAGTGCTTTTAGAAACCAATAATCAGATACAGTAATTGAAATGGGATATGAAGAACACTATTCTAGATAACCAAGTACATTAACATGCAAGGTCATACAAGATAGTAAGAGATCATTCAATTCAAATTTATGAGCTAAATAAGAAGATGACAGTTCTTAATAGTTGAGCTAAATTGAATCAAATTACAGAGCAATGTAACACATGAGAAAATCTGACAATGGTAGCAAAAGAAGACTGTCATTCATATCAAGATAAGAGTCTTAGTACATATGCCAAATTGTATCCAAAATGGAACCTCTAGTGCTCCAAATGTCTTTGGTTGTATAGCCTTACAAGATGAAATCTAGATCCTTGAAAGATGGATCAGATTTACTAAAAATAGTCAAACCAAAACAGATATAACAAGTGTAGGATGAGATCCTATAAAAATGGATCTAGAATGGAAAATCAAAACAAAATATGAAAGGTCCTATTTAATGATTTCTAAAAATAGAAGATTGCTGATGAAGTGCAGTTTTAGCCTCCCAAGGCTGTTTGATTTGGTCCTCCAAAGMTAAAATTCAAATTTGGTGATGTGTCATTTAATCCCTATCAATTTGCCCTTGAAAATGACGAAATCTAGTCAAAAAATTCCCTTTTGACTTTCATCTCCAAGAATGGCCTTCAGATTTTGATTTGATAATTCATAACCAGCTTATTGAAGAATATTTCAAATCATTCAAACCCAAAAAATATCAATCTGGGAAAAAATTCGGCTATTCTAGCCGTGACAGGCTTTCACCAGCTAATTTACCCAAAAATCTGCTCCTTAGCTGGTGAAAGGCGGAGTTTTCACCAGGTAACTAGTTATAATTCTGCCTTCTGCGCTGGTGAAAGCGCAGATTTTTTCAAAATCAAATTTCTCAGTCATGGAGAGTCTGTTTTGCATGCTTAAATAGTCGATCGACATCTACAAATCCTCAGCTTTCTAATGGTGCTTTAAAATCTTCATTTGGAGCCCGGGAAGCTAGTCAAATATTCCTTACAAGATTAGGCATCACTCTTTCAAAAATGCCAGTGCATTTTTGATCGCTAACATCTGGCTCCAACTGGGATGGAGACCTCCTTGCGAGGTCTCCAAGAACTCGACAGACCTGGTGCCTTTAGTATTGGGCCATGGATTCATTCAGCCTTCAAATAAGAACTTCACCTTTCTGGATCGTGCATCAAGACAACAACAACAAAATCTCTTTAGATGTTGAGCTTCAAGTTTTGGAAATAACATAAGCAATGAAAAGGATGCATAGAAATACTCATCAAATACTCAATTCCTTCCAGGTAAAGAAACTTCCCAATATTTTCCTCTTTATCATCTGATTTATTGCATTATCAGCATCCTGTTGATTTCTGAAGGAAATCAAGCCAAATCCCCTTGACCTGCCAGATTTTTGATCCCACATAACCCTTGCATCTGAACAACTTGGATAAATAGAAAAACAAGCAAAGAGAGATGCATATGTAACCTCTGGGCTGAGATCGCCAACAAAAATGTTGTAGTGACCTGTTGTGTCTTCTCTTTGCCCACTTGCATAAGCCCAATTGACTTTAATAGCCTGACCATATTTTTGTTTTCCATTAAGATGTAAAATGGAGTTTGCAACTGATCTATGGTCGTAGTAGTCCACAAAACAATAGGATGAATTTTTTTTCTTGATAAGCTTGCATCCCTCTAGTGGGCCAACAACACCAAATACCTCTGTAAGAAGACCTTCTGTGACATGTACACTTATGTTACCCACATATCTGGGACAAAGGTGCCAACATGCCGGCATGATAGAGTGATTGTTGGATGATGAATTTGCCAAACTTTCTCCCATTCTTCAACCACCTTGAATGGATCTGAAATTTTGAAAATACGTTTTGAATGAGCAATTCACGGGACGCTAGAAATACGAGGACTTGATGCATAACTGGATGAGAATTAAAACACTCCCATAAACGAATGAAACCAGTGGACTCCTGAACAATTCTGAACGGAGCGGTCTGTACTCATCATATTCATTTCATATATTCCAGAATATCTCCACTGATTTGTTCAAGAAAGGAAACAAAACTCATCCCATTACTCAACCCTACTCCATCAACATCCTTCTCTTCAATAAGATAATGTTCAAAGGGTTCATCATTATCATGGTCACTACGAATCAAAAGAAGTTTGGGTGTGATACTTCTTTCTTGCTTAAGCTTGTTAATTATAGCTCGTAAAAGGCAGTTCTGTGGAGGAGGAAAATGGAAATGCAGGATCTGTTGTTGAAGAATAATAAACAATGAGAGTAGTAAATGCATCAAGAAAGAAAATAGGATTGCCACTGGTTATGAGTTATGCCCGGCTTAAAGAATGGCGAGGATATGCCTACTTATCTAGGGTTGAATATGACGACAACACTGGATATACAACTTGTAGGAGGGAGCTTGGTTCTAGAGCACTGAAAGGGCACTGAAGATAAATTCGATAGTCTGGGTGTACACCCTCTTCATGAAGACGGAGAAGAGGACTCCTCAGTAGGGAAAATCTAAGTCTTAGCAATGATTACAACTGTGGACAATGTGAGAATGCAACATCAAGCGAACCAGTGGTACCAGGCTTCCCAAATTCAACAATCTTGTAGGCATCATTATATTGAGCTGTGAGAATGACAAGCCAATCATGCAGTAACAATCTTCCCTCCTTCACACCTTGCTCCAAGGAAGTTGAAATCACCTTGTGAACCAGGATAGAAAGTATAACTT
>ML796103.1:198435-213764 GCA_009831015.1 Picea engelmannii
GGATGAGATCCTATAAAAATGGATCTAGAATGGAAAATCAAAACAAAATATGAAAGGTCCTATTTAATGATTTCTAAAAATAGAAGATTGCTGATGAAGTGCAGTTTTAGCCTCCCAAGGCTGTTTGATTTGGTCCTCCAAAGCTAAAATTCAAATTTGGTGATGTGTCATTTAATCCCTATCAATTTTCCCTTGAAAATGACAAAATCTAGTCAAAAAATTCCCTTTTGACTTTCATCTCCAAGAATGGCCTTCAGATTTTGATTTGATAATTCATAACCAGCTTATTGAAGAAGATTTCAAACCATTCAAACCCAAAAAATCTCAAACTGGGAAAAAATTCGGCTATTCTAGCCGTGACAGGTTTCACCAGCTAATTTACCCGAAAATCTGCTCCTTAGTTGGTGAAAGGCAGAGCTTTCACCAGCTAACTAGTTATAATTCTGCCTTATGCACTGGTGAAAGCGCAGATTTTTTCAAAATCAAATTTCTCAGTCATGGAGAGTCTGTTTTGCATGCTTAAATACAAATCCTCAGCTTTCTAATGGTGCTTTAAAATCTGCATTTGGAGCCCGGGAAGCTAGTCAAATATTCCTTACAAGATTAGGCATCACTCTTTCAAAAATGCCAGTGTGTTTTTTATCGCTAACACTAGGAACATAGATTCTATTTTTATGCATGAGTAATATGTCTTCCTTTATCCCATACTCCTTTATTTGTTGTTGTACATCTCCTTACTGTAAGATTTACTTTACCTGTAGGTAATGGTGGTCTGTAACAAGACCATCTAAAATTATACTCTTCAAGTCTGACTGATGCATATTGACAGTAGTAGCATGCATGATATGCACTCTTCTACTAAGTGCATCGACAATTTTATTCTCCTTGCCCTTGATATGCTTTATATCAAAGTCATATTCACTTAAAAATTCTAGCCATCTTGTTTGCATGGCATTCAAGGTCGGTTGTTCAAAAAGATACTTCAGACCAATGTGGTTTGTCCTTAATTCGAATTTATTCCCCATGAGATAATGCCTCCACATCCTCAAGGCATGGACAATGGCAACAAGTTCCAAGTCATACGTGGCATAGTTTCTCTCATGTTCCTTAATCCTTCTGGACTCATATCCAATGACATGTCCATTTTGCATGAGTACTCCCCCAAGTCCTTCCTTACATGAGTTTGTACATACCACAAAAATTTCATTTGGGTCAACAATTTTTAACACAGGTGCACTAGTAATTAATTCCTTCAACAAATTAAAATTCTTTTCACACTTAGTGTCCATTCAAATTTAGTTCCCTTCTTTTGCAAATAAGTGATGGGATGGGAAATCTTAGAGAACCCTACTATGAACCTTCTGTAGTAGCCATCTAATCCCATAAAATATCTGACGTCTGACACATTTTTGGGTGTTGGCCATCCTATAATGGCTTCGATCTTCTCTGGATCTACTACTATGCCCTGCTCTGAAATAATGTGTTCCAAGTAATGGATTTGCTTTTGATAAAACTAACACTTTCTCAACTTGGCATACAACTGATGTTGTCTTAGTACTTGCAATACCAGTCTTAAGTGATGTTCATGCTCCTCTTCAGACTTAGAATAGATAAGTATGTCAACCAATAATACTATGACAAACTTATCCAAATAATTTCTGAATATGTTGTTCATTAAGAATATGAAGACAATTGGTGCATTGGTCAGTCCAAATGGAACCACTGCAAATTCATAATGCCCATACCTGGTCCTAAAGGTTGTCTTATGAATGTCTTATTCCTTGATTCTTACCTGATGGTATCCTGCCCTCAGGTCAATCTTTGAGAATATCTTTGCTCCTCTTAGCTGATCAAAGAGGTCATGAATTCAGGGTAGAGGATACTTGTTCTTTATAGTGTACGTGTTCAACTGTCGGAAGTCAATACACAGCCTCAAGGTTCCATCCTTCTTTTTGACAAAAAGTACTAGTGCTCCCCAAGGTGAAACACTTGGACGTATGTACCCTTTCTTCAACAATTCCTCCAACTGCATTTGCAATTCTTTTAACTTTGGAGTSCTCATTTTTTAAGGTGTTTTTGACACCGGGGCAACTCCTGGCACTAAATCAATTGAGAAATYTRTCTCCCTTCTTGGTGGCAATCTGGGTRTTTCTTGGAATACATCTGAAAATTCCGGTAGTATCGAGAAATCTTTGAGGCTTGGCCCTTTTGTATTATCTGGATCTTTCACATGAGTTGCATACAATTGACATCCTTTCCTGAAACATCTTTTTAGTTGTAAGGCTGAAATATCCCTTATAGAGATGGGTCTTGGAACTCCTTTCACAATGCTCTATTTTCCATTTCCATCAAGACATGTAAATGTCTTGTTATGACAATCTAGGACAACATGATGCTTGTCCAACCAATCCATTCCAATCAGAATATCATAAGACCCCAATGGTATGATATTTAKATCAATACTAGTATTCACGCCATTAAGACTTATGGAACAACTTTTGACCATGTCATGGATTCTTCTTTTGGTTCCAGTGGCTAAYTGAACCAAAATTTCTTTTCCAAGATTACTTTTCTCCAAATGTATTCTATCCACTATCTTAGGATCASTGTAACAATGAATTTCTCCTGAATCAATCAAAATAGCAATAGGTTGATTTATGATCTTACCTTCCACCTCGATCATAATGGAATGATACTCTTCTTGTCATCATTTAAAGCTGCATATATTCTTCCCATATCTTCCATTGTTGTAGCTTCTTGGATGTTTTGCACAATATTCACTCTGTACTTTCTATGTGGGAAATCCTTGTACAGGTGATCTTCCTTACCTCCCCAACATTGGATTGGTGGTCTTCCCCTTTTTCCCATTGGATCTTCTTTCTTGAAATCTCCCTTAGCATACTGATCTTGATGATTTCTATTAGGCTCATTCTTATTGAAGGAAGGTTTGAATCCTTTCCTCCTCTGATCAGACTTCGCATTTTTCTTGTCCTTCCAAGATTTCTGTAGAGATTCTCTTCCTTAGCCTTGCTCATACAGGTATTTAGCCTTCCTGATGGCTTCATTCAAGGTCTTGGGCTCATCATACTTGATATTTTCCTTATAAAAGGTTGGCAGTCCACTTAGAAATCTCTGTATTTTCACTTTCTCATCACCAATGAACCTGACATACTTTAACAATCCCAAGACCTTCTTCTCATACTCTTCCATAGTCATGCTTCCCAACCCGAGATCACAGAACTCCTGCATTTTCTTGTCATAGAAATGCTCTGAGAGGTACTCCTTCTGGAATTACTTCTTGAACTGCTTCCAAGTGACCCTACTCTCACTAATGTGCTCCACTTGCTTCAGTTGGTCCCACCACATTGCATCTTTCCCATGTAAATGGTAGGTGGCAATCCTGGCTTCCAGATTTGATGAATAGTTATGCAAATGAAAATGTCTTCTGCGCCCAAGAAACCATGCTTCCGCATCATCTTCCCTTTCTCTTTCACCCTCAAAGGAAGGTGGCTTGAGCTTCCTCATCTCTCCTTGAAAACTATATACCTCTTGTTTCCTTCTTTGGTGTCTAACAGGAGACACCTATGGACTTCTTATGGGATCATCCGCTACATAAAAATTTCTTTCTGAGTAAGGAGGTGAGTGGTGTCCATGAGCTCTGTTAGAACTTTTGGAATAACCAATTCTTCCATGATCATCCCTTCTTTCATGGCACCTGCCTTCTTCCTCTTGTCTTGAGTTTGATCCCTCCTTCATTTGTATCTGCAATTGATTTAAGCTCTGCAACACTCGAGAATTTATCTGACTTTTCTTTCTCATCAGTCTCTCGTTGTCTACTTTGTAGCTCTACACATCCATCTTCAGGCTTCTTGCCATTTCTATTAACGTTTCCTGTTCTTCTTTTCCCTTGCGTCCATTGTAATCTATCTCTGCATTACCAACTCTGGTATTCTGGCCTTCAACCTCCTTATCATGACTGGAGGCTCCCTCGACTTCTTCCATTTCCTCAATACGCATCCTAAGCTGATGTTCTTAAGTCCCTTAATTCTGCAAAATGTGCAAGCGACCATTTTTTTATAATTATGCATATGATAAACAAAATTGCCAAACCATGCTATAGGTCTCTTTCTTTTTTTGTTCATGGAGATCATATCATATCCCCATTCTTCTAAAATAATAGTGTCTTGTTATCCTTGGCTGACACATAATTTCATCCTGCGCAGGCACTTCCTTCAAACCACCTTCCTAGGTGACCACGACTAGAAACCGTGTCTAAATCCTTCCTTAGCACTTTTCTATCTTGAAGACCACCAATTCGGCCCTTAGCCCTCCCCTCAACTCTAAATATGCATATGACCAAAATCATGACCCTGCGCTTAGCTAAAAAAGCGCTTGTCCAGAGCTTCAGGACTTCAGAACTTTCAACTAGGACCAAATCAACGGTCCTCGTCCTATTTCACGATCGGCGATCGAGATCCACTTCGAGACTCCGCTCTTTAGGAGTCTCAACATTCCTCTCTTGCCTCCACCTAGAATGCTTTTACCTAGATTTCATGATCTGTCGATGTGTGTCCTCCCATAGATCAGCACCGGTGAATTGATTTGGGTCTTTGGGCTTCAGAAGTTTCAAACTTTCCTCCTGCACGTTCTCCCAGAGTGCTTTTACCCGAAGTCGACGATCCTTCGACGTGTGTATTCTGGAATCAACGATCGATATGTACTCCAGCCTTCGGGCCTTCGGGATTTTTCGACCCAACGCAGCCTGCCACATATTTCCCCACTGGAGTGTCCAGTCTTCGGATTGAAAAATATGTCACCACGTGGTGAAATACTGGAAGTAGACAGATGGCCCAATCTGGTGGGTGACACATGTCATGTTCTAACTGACATTTCAATACTCCATATGCTCAAAACTTACTGACACGTGGCACACATCCAATGTGTCCACGTCATCCTAGGTGACGTCCACAAACCACGTCTCTTCGTGAATTCTAGGATCCACATCACCTCTAGGTGACTTCATCGTGCCCCATCATTTCAACTCTTCATGCTTCAGGACTTCAAGAGTTTCCATACTCGCACACTTCCAATTCTCCCAAACTACGAATTCCCAAACTGGCCAATTTGTCGCCATGTGTTCTTCTGGATTAGATGACTAAGATTCACTTCGAGTCTTCACCCAGAGTCCATGGATCGAAACCACGTGTCCTCCTTAATTTGATGGTTGAGGCTTACTTCAGGTTTGCGGATTTCAAAAATCTCAAACTTCAAAACTTATCTAGCCCCATTGGCTTTTATCTGAAGCCCTGGATCTGGTGATGCGTGGCTCTCGGTAGATCAATGGCTTCAATTCCTTCGGCCCTTCAGACTTCAGAAAACTCAAACCTCAACATTTTTCCAAAATGTTCTTATCCAAAGATCATAATCTATTGATGTGTGTCTCCCACGGATCGATGGCTACAATTTCTTCGGGTCTTCGGGGTCCGAAAATCTCAATTCTCAACTTCTCCTTGATCGCCTTTTCCCGGAGTTCTTTCACCAGGAGCACACGATCAGTTGACGCATTTCCTCCTACAGATCGACGGTCCCCAATTACTTCTGCTCTTCGAAGGTTCGTTGCTCGAGCACTAACAAGTCACATCACTGCATGCCTTTCAATTTGTGGGGGCACGCATCGACGGTTTGGAGCAACCCATTTTTCACCCTGAAATTCTCCTGATGTTGACATGTAACCCCTCGGTGAAAACGTGGTTTGGATTGCGGGATCGCCTTGGGGAATTATCTCCCGTGCAACTTGGTTCCTCGCAATGCCTCATGTCTGTTGATATCTCTCTCCAATGGGATCCAACAGTGGTAACCTTAACCCTTGCTTCCTTTACATCAGATGACCCATGTTCACCTGTCCTCCGATCCAACGATCCTAGATCTTTCCTGATCATACAGTGACAATTGCTCCGGAATTCGAAGAGGGGCGGTCACGATCCTTCGAACCCCTTACGATGGTTCTCTGACGTTCTATCTCCTGCATATATTCTGCAACACCATTCCTCCCGAGATTTTCAACTTCATGGTCAGAATTCAATATGTAACCACGATACTCTGGCCAACAGACCTGGCCCATACCGTCCTGGTGTTTCAACCAAAATCTCCGATACGAAACTGTAACATACCCAACCACCCACAGGCCGGGGTACGCTACCTTCAAGCCCGCCCTTGGAATTCTTTCTCTTACCGACACCTTTTTAAAATTTAAGGATGCATAAAAGGAAATACTTTAACGACATGCACAACAATAGTCAACAAGCATGCATAGTCTAAAGATTCAATTAAATGATAATTGAATATACAACGAAAATACATTCATATACATGCAATTGATACCACAACAGAGAGCACTTATCTTTATGAAATATGAAATGAATTGACTGTAGACCAAGGACGTTCCAGCCAACCATAGACACTATTGTTCCAAATCTCAACAGAAACGTCACCCCCAAGCCAGGGCTGTGAATCCACAAGGACGGTTCTAGAGTGTTACTTGGCTTCCTAAACTAGTCATCACCCAAGCTCTCACAGAATTCCCAACTCTCACAACAATCCAAGTACCCAACTCTCTTCTACCCAACTTGCACCACCCGAGAGGACGTACCTCCACCCTTTTCTTCCATGCAGTCCCTCAAGAATTCCTTCTCCTTATTCAGGCTCCAGCGCAACTGGTCCAGAATCTCAATGCTGGAACTCTCAAGACTCGCAGATGTGAGCAACGTTGGACACATGCCAACACATATCGGACATGCAGGCCTCAAATCACGGCTGGATCACACCAATGATCACTACAAATAACTATTCCATGGCTAATCTTCATCAGTTTGGCTCCCTTTCCCAAGCCAAGATGCGGATGAGTATGGATCAATGAATGGGTGAGTGAGTGAATTAAAGTGCATGAGGGAAATGAATGAATGTACAGGAAATCAATGAACAAGCCATCAGTCGAACCCCCCCATCAGACCAAAGGCGAGTTTAAGTAACTTTGTGGGGAATCAAGAACCTCCTGGCCTTCTCCAAGAAGCTCACGTAACCGATCCCCTACCTTAGGAAAAAAGGGTAATTAACATAGGAATAAACACTTTCACCCTTAAGCCCCCTCTCTTGTGGAATCATAGCCCCCTATAAATCTAGTCCTTTTTCATCTAGCAACCAACCATGTATTTATTATTGATAATGATAAAAACATTACATGTCTTGGGTACACTGGCCTTTTAATAATTGTTTTGGCACCCCGACCTCTCAACATTGTAACAATACATTATTTAAAAATGGGGGTTCAAAACCTGGGGTGTTACACAAGCTGCCTTTCAAATGTTTTAATTGTGGCAAGGTTGTCCACTTTGCTTCTAGGTTTCCCTATCCCAAGGTGGACCTTGAAGATGAAGAAGACAAAAATAAACAATACAAGAAGAAGGGAAAACCCAACTACAAGAAAAAGTTTTACAAAGGGAAAATTAATTTTTGCTCAAAAGAAGAAAACAACAGTTCATCAAAGTCTAGTGACAATGATGATGATGACGTCCTTTTTCTAGGTATTGAAGATCCTAATGAGATAGAAGAAATCAAGCATGAGGAAGAGTTAGAAGTTGAAGTAGAGGTTAACATGGAAGGAGAACTTCTTAGTGCCTTGGATGAATTAAGAAGATACAAAACTAGATATTGATAGCTGAAAAGTTTTGTAGTTGAAAAAAAGGAAAAACATGAACAAAAAGAAAAAGAGATGGAGAAACTCATGAGAAACCTGAAAAACCAAATCCTAAAAGAAAATAGGATGGAAGAAAGTCTTGAAAAGTCTTTGAAAGAGAAACAAATAACTTGTGAAAGAATGGAGGCATGAATAGTTTACCTAAGAAAAGAACTTGATGAAAAACTCATTCAAACAAGATATGGAAATAGCTCTAAAATATTAGATAAGATTATTACCACACAAAGGGATTCAAGTAACAAAAATGGAGTAGGTTATTCTGAAGAAGAAAACCAAGTTATCTCAAAATCTTATGCAACTGCTCTTCTCAGTACATTCAAGAAGAAAGATGAAGAAAATACAACTAATGATCAGAACTCCAGAGGACTACATCCACCCATCAAGAAGGAATATAAGACAACACCAAATAAGGTTTATCAAAATAGGTATTCTCACATTTTCTTTGGTTATTGCTTTGCATGCTCTAATTTCAGACACAAAGATATGAATTCTAGAGCATATGGAAGGAAAAAATTGAGGGTTAATAACTATAACCTTAAAGATAACCAAACAATAAATCAAGTTAAAAGAAGAAACTATAACTCCTTTGCATCTCTACAAGAAGGGAACCCAGAATGCTTCAGATGTCATAATTATGGAACAAATCCAGATTGGTGTGTAAAGGGTATGCTCAGGTTGAAGGGGTAGACTTTGAAGAAACCTTTTCACCTGTGGCCAAATTAGAGGCAATTAGGATGTTCTTATCCTTTGACAGCTACAAAATTTTTAAAGTATACCAGATGGATGTCAAGTCAACATTTCTCAATGGAAACCTGGAAGAGGAAGTCTATATTGAGCAACCAGAAGGATTTCAATTAAATAACAAAGGAGACTATGTAAGTAAACTAAAGAAAGCACTCTATGGGCTAAAACAAACACCAGAGCATGGTGTGCAAGAATAGATTCTTATTTACAAGTACAAGGCCTCAAAAGAGGATCAACATACAACTATATTTATTGTAAAATTGTTGGTAACAACATGATTATTGTGGAAGTATATGTTGATGATATTATATTTGGTAGTAATGATGAAAAAATGAGTAATGACTTAGCTAGGAGAATGCAACAAGAATTTGAAATGTCCTTGCTTGGTGAACTGAATTTATTTCTTGGATTACAAATAATACAATCCAAAAGAGGATTATTTATCCATCAATCTAAGTATGTTAAAGATATGCTTAAGAAATTCCAGTTAGAGGATTGCAAACCTGTTAGTACACCTATGACAGTTGGATGCAAACTAAGCAAGGAATATGAGTCAAAAACTGTAGATCCAAAACACTATAGATCAATGATTGGGATTTTACTCTATGTAACAACTTCCAGACCTAATGTCAAGCAAGTTGTTGGGATGGTGGCTAGATTCCAAGAAGCACCAAAAGAGAGCCATGTTCAAGCTGTGAAAATAATCTTTAGGTATTTTAAAGGAACCATAGATCTTGGTTTGTGGTACCCTAGCAAGGATTCATTCACTTTAAAATCATATTTAGATGCAGATTGGGCAGGTTGTGTAGATGACAGAAAAAGTGCAAGTGGAGGATAATTTTTCTTGGGAGAATCATTGGTAGCTTGGATAAGAAAGAAACAATCTTCAATTTCTCTATCTAGCACTGAAGTTGAGTATATTGCAGGAACAGAATGTTGCACACAAGTGGAATGGATGAAACAAACCTTAAAAGACATCAAAATAGTGTTTGAAGAACCTACTACTATCTACTGTGATAATACAAGTGCTATAAGTCTCTCCAAGAACCCTATCCAACACTCCAAATCAAAACACTTTCCCATAAAATACCACTATCTAAGAGATCAGGCTGAAAATAAGAATATTAAATTGGAATATGTCCCAACACAAGAAGATATTTTCACTAAACCCTTAAGCAGAGATGTATTTGAATATCTCAGGAAAATATTGGGAGTAATCCCTCTTCCAATCTAATCTCTCAATAAAATAATGCATCAATTAGCACCAATTCAGGGGGAGACATCAATCAAATTCAAGAGGAGTCATCCATTTATGACAAGAAAAGTATGATTGTAGGAGGATTTACACGAGTTCAGATTCTGGTCAGAAGCATACAAACATACATACCTTTACCATAGGGGAAGAAACCATTTTCCATTGATGTCAAAGGGGGAGAGTAACTTCAGAAGAGAGAAGCATCATCATAGGGGGAGATTGTGTATGGAATTGGTGTGTTTCCATCAATGACAAAGGGGGAGATTGTTGGACATAGTGTCATTAATGTGTTGTCATTGATGTCAAACAATATAACAATATGAAAAGTTCATGTCAAATAAATATATGCAGTATGACAATACGCAAAGATTAAAAATCTCATGAGGGTTAGCGACTGAATATCAGAAGCTCAGTAGAGATGACGCACATGAAAATGAGAAGGGAAAGATCCAGATCAACGACAAGGATGGATTGCGGAGAGAAAAAGGAGAATTAAAGAACGTGTTATTCCCAATCCCACAATTAGTCTAGACCATCAGATTACAAGAGAAGGATCGTTGGAGGACTAGTCAATGGTTAGATCAAATCAGGACCGTTGGATACACAAGCTCCAGATCAATGACAGGGATTGATTACTGAGCACGAAGGGAGAATTAAACTATACATTATTTCCAATCCCACAATTATTCTAGATCGTCAGATCTCATCGATTCAAAGATCAACGAATGTGGTTGACTCACCAACAATCGCACAAATTCAATTGCGGAGTTTGGGTGACAAATTAAACCACTCGCAAGTTATGGTTTCGCAATCCACATCAACTGTTGGATCAAGTTAAGTGGAAGGATAGGATAAGTAAAGACGAAGACCGTCTGATACGAAGTCCCTAAGTAAATGAGGATATTCCAATCTATTCAGAGTGTGCCAAGGTAGCAGTGGTCAACTTCGACGCTGACCACTTCAGTAGAAAAAGGGTTGAGAACAAGTAATATCACCCAAAGGCCGAAGTACCGAAGCAAACGTGAACCATCTGATATGAAGAACACTTTAGGAGATATCAAGATCGTCATATCATGTTTAGTGGAAGGATAGAGTAAGCCAAAAATGTCCCGAAATAGACATAATTCGCTTGATCTGAGAAAACAATTTGAAAGATATCTTGACCGTTAGATCGAGGAAAGTATAAGGATAGGATAAGCGAGGCCAAGGGCCTGAAATACCAAATAGTCAAATTCCCAACAACCGTTGGATCGTGTTAAGACTTTTCAGGTTAAAGAATGACCATTGGATGAAGTAAAGTTACTCGAGGTTTACACTTCGGGGAATATCACTTCGAAAAATTGGGAAGTGGAGAAATCGAATTACCCAAAGTCCTGAAGGCTGAAGTTCTGAACTCACGAGGATAAGACACATATCACTCACATTGAGAGCCTGCGTCATCAACAAGTGACGTCAACAAGTTACGTCACTCTGGGAGTTTCACCACCAACAAATGCCCTAAGTCCCGAAGTCTCGAAGTGGACATAAGTCGTCTGATATGAAGAATACTTCGGGAGAATTCTAAACCATTGAAGATTATGGACACACGTCTGTTATTCGAGAGATTTGTAAAGAGGTTGGAAGTCGCGAAGGACGAAGTCTCGAATTCCTGAAATAAACGAGAATCGTCCATCTCTTCATGGAAAGTAAAAACGTGATCATTGATTTTATTAAGTGATCAAGCACTCACTTGGCCTAGAGCCTGGTCACCACCTATGGTCATATGGAATAAAATAAAGAAAGGTAAAAGATAATACATCGCTTAAGTTGATAAGCCCGTGGTTTTGCGTTATCGGTCATATGAAAATAGTTTGAAGGAAGCGCCTCTGCAAAAATCGGTTTCTACAATATTTGTAGAGTTATGGAACTAAGTTAAATGAAATTGATCCATACCTGTGATCGATTAATGAAAATAATTTTCAATAAATTGAAAGGAATTATCGATAATATTCGGGTAAAGAAAAGCAAACAAGATTATTGTTAAATGAAGGGGTGCAATGGTCCAAACAAAGGGACACAATGTTCCATAGCTCACACCAGTTGGAAGAATATATAAACGTGAAAGAGTGGTGAGAAGATAGTGTCTCTGTAGTCCATTGAAGAAGATCAAAACAGAAGCAGAGTCCAAGATGAAGAACTGTTAGTTCTAAGGTGCCTGTCAATGTCTTATTGAAGATCAAGAACATAAGGAGACATAGTAGTTATGCAATCCAGTGTATGATACATATGTTTTCTAGATTCATAAATTGAGGGTGGTTGGGTGGTGAAAGAGCAAGTTGGATCATGCAAGGGGAGTAGGTGATTCCTTCTCAATTGTAGCTGACTAAATAGGGGGCTGTAACCTCCTACCAATTGGTGTTGGTGAACATGGGGAGTAGGTGCTTCCTAGTTAGTTGTAGTTGACTAAATAGGGGGTCAAAGCCTCCTACCAATTGGTGCTGGTGAACAAAGGTGTGGGTGAATCCTGATTAGTTGGTGTTGATCTAAAAGGAAGAACATATTCCTTCTATGTAACTTGTAAAAACATAATTTTGCAGTTAATAGAAAAGTGTTTGTGGTTTTCCCAATTGGGTTCCATGATAAATATTGTGTTAAATTATTGATTGCATTAATAGAAGAAAAAATGATAAAATTATTCTGTCACTGATTCACCCTCCCTCTTAGTGGCAAGGTCTAATCCTTCATACCCTTTGGTTTTTTTTCTCTCTTGTGCTATGATATGGTTTCTATTTGGTTGTGGAGTTGATGATGATGATGCACTAGCCTTTGGAGGTCATTTCTAGCTTATTGTGGTGGTTTTCATTGGCATGTTAAGGCTTTTTCTTGAAATGGTATGGTTCTTTACTTTATGATTATCATTGGAAATTAAACTTAAGGTTGTTTTGGCCAAGGATAGATAGGGAGTATAAGGATATACACCCCTATATTAGTTTCCACCATTATTGTCAAGATTTTAAAGTTATTTTGCAATGGTTTTGTTGAGGAAGTAAGAGGATTTAGACCCCTCATCTTCAAACCCTAGCTAGGATGGGTATCTTGGGAAGTAAGAGGATTTAAACCCCCAAGGGTTTATTAATCCTGGATGTTTATTTTTGACCCCATTAACCCATAAATAAAGGCACTAATCTTGCATTGGAGAAACATAATATTGCATTGGGAAACATAATTTCTTGTCATTTTTACTTTTTCCAACTTGGATTGTGTTCATTGTGCTTAAGGCACCTCATAGCCACAAGGGCATACCCATCAAAAGGATAGTTATTTCTTCTATTACAATTTTTCATCTTCATCCATTAGGGCCGCATAAACCCTAAACTAATTGTTTGAATAACTCTCTGATCAACCATTAGAAATTTCCCAAAGTTTGCACACTTGTCCTACTTGCTCTAGCACAATTTTTGGAAAATTTTGGAGGAGTTTTAGTGGCTGATTTTATTTCTGTAACACATTGATTGTTACATACATAAGGCTAATACAATTTTCTGCAGAAAAGTTTTTACAACAACCTTGTCTTTTCATGCTAGTATCTTGGTCTTTTATCTTGAGTTTTGCTAGTATTTAGATAGTGTTTCTCTTGTATCTTTCACTTGATTCCTAGCATTTATCTTGCATATTATGATGCCATTTTATTTCTGATATACATTGTTACTAACAACTGCTATTAGGGACAACAAGCTTAACTTGCTTGTCCAATTGATTATATTGCAATATATGATTTCTTTTCTTGTGTTTCGGGTAGGTACTTCACCATTTGTAGGTTACTCAACATACTTGGCAATCCTTGGACCTTCCCAAGACTCTTTTCCAAGAAATCAATACCATTTAGATTTTACCTCTAGGGACATCTTCTTTGTCTTCATCCTTTTTTATCTCATTACCCCTAAGGTCACCGAGATTCCTCCCTTGAGGTGACTACCTCACCTCTAAAGTCATGAGGATGCTTGCCTATGGTGACAACGGGTAGGTGACCTCTTAGTTGTCACCATTTTGTGGTTGGGTCGGGATTTTTCCAATCTACAACTTGTGCGATAACAGGGACCACCATTCGCACACAATGGAATGCCTAGAATAAAGATTTGAAAAACAATCTTATGAACCATATGGTCAACCTTTTTGGCGATACGTTCAACATGTATGAAATTACCTCGAGGGTCGGTGCATATTTGAAATATGTCAGAGATCAATATAGGGTTGAATTGAAAAATAACCCTAAGTATGTTCATCTTATGGCCATTTCTGAGAGGGAATGGAAGAATATATAGGACAACGCAAAAGAGAGTGCATTGAGACACAAAGGAAACACACCACCTGGCCCTGTAAGGTAATATATGGTATTTTGAATTGGACATGTTGAATTTTATTTAGTCCTATAGAAAAAAAAATGTGATATTTAACATATTTGAAACTTTTCGTACGCTCCTAGACATGTCAAAAGAAACCAAGGAAAGATTAAAAAAACAAGGGCAACACAAACTTGGCCAAGGTGGTTACCTGAGATTAAAATATCGAATTGTAAGTACCAAACAATTTAACCATATTATTCATATTATCATGCAAATTTTATTTAATTGTGGCCAATAAGCAAAAATTCTAATCTTATGCGTTGTAGGGGGATATGTTCAATACTACCGCCACTGAAGAAGACTTGAGGCTCGACTTCAAGTTCGGCTTTAAAGAAGTGGTGGAACATTGACAAAGGATGGGGAAGACAATATATGACCTTTCTAACGAGATGGAAAATAGAATGTCAAGATTGTAGTTGTTGATTACTTGTAAAACATATTGACAATTGATTTAACCCATCAATTAATGTGTCTATTTGTTTTAAGCAGGAAAGCAATGCCAATTCATTCAACGGTGGTGGAAAACAACCCCATGTTTCTAGTGGTGTGTAGACCCATCACAATATGCGTGTCTTTAGAATCAAATGTATAATATGACAATTATTAATATTTACTTGCAAATGGTGTACTTATAATTTTTCTTGTTTCAATGGAAAAGCATGTAGATGAGGGTGCTCAGAGAGGAGAGGAATCGACGACAATCCAACCAATGGTGTCAACTAATCCTCTAGGTAAAAAATATAGTAATGATATGTGTACTAATGAAATGATGCTATGAATGATAACTAACCATGTCCTTTTAACACTTTTTGTTATTGTAGTGGATGCCCCTGTAGTGCATTAGCATGTACGTCATGCTACTAGAAGTAGTACATTGCTTGAGATGCCTCATCGCGATCTAGCACTAGAAGAGGGCCCAATAGATAAACTAGATCAAGATGAATGTAATGATGATTTAGTCATGAATTATATCAAAAATAAGAAACATAAAAAGAAGTGATTGTACATATTCTGAGGACAAAATTTATTAATATAAATTATTTGTTGTACAATTTTTTGTTTTGATACCTTCTTATGCATGGACCTTGTATATTTTGTATGCATGTACCATCTTTCTTTAATTTACCTTTAGTTCTTATTTTATTAATTGTTATGCATGATTCGGTATGGGGAATTGAGAGTGGTGCGAGTGTTG
>ML796103.1:213814-235768 GCA_009831015.1 Picea engelmannii
TCATATAAATTTTTATGTCTTTAACAAATGAAGGTTTGAAGGGTGATGACCTCCATGATCCAAAAATAATTTCCAATAAGGTATAAATCATTTGCTTCTCTTTCCTCGTGAAATTTTCCTTCATTCCCTTGTATACCTAAATTCAAAATCTAAGGATAGATAATGGTGGAAACAACTATTATTCATTTAATAATATTGTATTTAGAGATTATTGACTGTAAGTTGATGTGGCATATTATTTTCTCCCTTAATTTTTTTGTTTTCCAATGTTCAATGTTCAGAAATACCGATTCAAAGGACTTGGTGATGTATAATGTTGGTTGGAGTTAGCAGTTGATTCAATGAATATTGAAAGCAATATCGATAAATCAGATGGTGCAAAAAAAGTGAGTTCCATACTTGTACATATGCAAGCTTTTGGGCGATACTTATTTCTATTCTTTTGGCACTTGTACCTCACCATATTCTATATACCTTAGACCATGATGTATTATTCCCTTCAATTAACAAAGCACATGTGATGCAGTGACCAAATGAATTTACCTTGTCTCAACCATGTATTGGCTCATAGTATTCACTAAAAAACATCAATCAAGTCTGATACTAACCAAATATATCAAAGATTCAATCAATTGTCTATACACCAAAGGATTAAAATCCAAGTCATAATGCAAATTTATATTTTCTACCATAGGATAAGCTAAGGGATTACAATCCATCATTTAAAATCCCTTCAAAATCTCAATTACATACTTACCATATCCTAGGAACACCTCATCTAAACTATGTGGTGCATCTAGGCCCAATAAATAATGCAAAAGTCCAATTTCCTTCATGTCAACTTCTCATGCCAACTCTTCCTTGAACATTGCAATGAACTTCTCTAAACTCCCTATAAGTATTAGGTCATATAGATATATTAAGTCATCTTCCTTGACAATATCACTACCAAAAAATATCATGTGAGAATGGTCATGAGAGAAGTTCCTTTGATGATACAAACATGAAATTGTCTTGGAATAGTTTTTTAGGATGTCGGAGTAAGAGGTATACTATATGGTGTATCTATCATTAATTCCAATTCCTTTCCCAACATTTTTGGGTTTTGCAGCTAAACAAACCTTGATTTTGATTTGTGTGTAGACATCCTGATGTTGCAACACACGATCAATAATGACTTAGAAATCGAGTTGTTGCAACACCTTTGATGGGTTTTCTAATTACCTTTTGATTAACTGGAAATATAACCATAACACTTATAATTTTAATTTGTCAACCCAAGGATTCATATAGTTATTTTTGAACTGTCATGCACTATATATGCCAAGGAGAATTATCCACTTTACTCTCCTGATGATGTAGTTACCATAAAGATTTATGACTACAGAACTCAAACTGTAAGATACTTTTGATAAAGTCACCAACTTCCAACAAGCCTAGAAAATCAATTGACAGTCTAGGCTATGGAAATGAAATCAAGCTTAATCTAGTTCAACCAGCTTGGAAGCATGTTGTTGAGGAAAATGTATGAATTTCCTTACTCAATCATTTTCGAATATTGTCTGCCTAGGACAAGATAGTCGAGAATATCACCCAAGGTTTTATAGCCTCAAAAAATATTTTCCCAATACACAAGTATTAATTACAAGGGTTTAGGCTAATTATTAATGAAAAGAATGTTGCAAAATAAAATAAATTTTTATGTAAGTTTCTGAAATATACACAGATTACAGAAAGTAAATATGGAGATCAAAAAGAAAAAAGTAACCAAGTCATAAATACACATAAATGAGACAGAATAACAATCTGATTTATTTCATTCTCAGATATCAAAAGTGCTTTTATTTTTACAAAAACCCTGTGAGGGCATGGACCAAAGTCTGATTTAGAGATCCCCGATGAACACCATACAAAAAGACTCTAACAAGAAAGTAAAACTGAAATTTATAATATGGATTAGCTTGCCACAGATTGTTACCAATTTCACTTTGCAAAATATCCTTTATCAACAATGAAACTTAATCCACAAACAAACAAGAATACACAGACTATCAAGGATGGATCAACACCTCTAAAAAAAACATTTGAAGGGTTTGGTTTAGTTTTGAACCTCGTTGTCTATAATAAGACCCTGTTTTCAAAAAGAGAATTAGGCTTTGAATAAACTCAAGAATGAATGAAAACTGAAACTATCTCATGAAATCAAAAGAGCAAACCTTAGTCTTGCTTTCTCCTTGTTTCTTCTTCTCATTCAACTTTTATTCTTTCCAAACAAGTTGAAGTAGTTCAACTAATTTCTTTAGTTAGGTTAGTTTGACGTAACTAATTTAGTTTAGGAGAAATAAATAATAATAATAATAGTTAAGGGTCTTTAATTAATAATAACTAGGTAGGTGGGACCCCTTGTGACTTCCGTCTTTTCTTCTTTTCAAATTATAAAATATAACACAAATGGATAATCATTTTAACACATGACACCCTTGTATCTCCCTTATATACCTTCCAAATTGAATATTTTAATATCAGAAATAATTTAAATCATATCCAAACATATATAAATATCCACATAATCCATATTATCCAAAACAAAGCTTGTTGTCCAAACTTTATGCAAACCATTAACACTGTCTTTATCAACTCAAATCATAAAAACACAAAATAAAATCCATACTTGCCACTATGAGAGGGAATTTTTCTTTTATCATTGTTGTCCCCCTTTGATTTCTTGGAAGTATCACGTGGTTGATTTGAACCTTGATGTTGTATTTCAATGATTACATGGGAACAATCATCCTTAAAAATCATGCAAGAAGACACAGATTTTGAGGAATCATCTGAGGGAGAAGAAGGGGAGGAAGATGCTTTGCCTTTATCTTGCATGGGGGGAATATCAACTTTTAGTATTTTACTAGCATGTGAAGATTGAACAGGTGAATCAACATGAGAAATCTGGACATTAGGATTGACAGGTGGCGGGGGAGGCAATGACATATTGGGCCAGCCACGATGGTGAGATACAAATGGGTTGGCAATCTCTGGCCATCCATCATTTGCAGGGACTTCTGGTTGCAAGGACACATGTGGAGGAATGAGAATCCCATGAATGTTTTGAGGCTAGAAATGAGGTCTTTCTGGCCGAGGGTGTACTATTCCATGACCAATTTAGTTAAAGAACCCAACTTGGAACAACTATTTCAATTATTGGGGATCAACATCAAAATTAATGGAACATTTATGCCTTCTTGGACCTCGGTTCCAATTTCCCCTACCTCTGTTATTTCTTCCATGGCTGCCCCTATTGAAGAAACTCATCCTGTAATAGCAGTTCGTCAGTAACTAAGCCCTTAATAAACCATACATGACATTCTCCTTGCATGAATAAAAAATTGGCTCATAAATTGATACAAGATACATGCAAATCCATCCATAACAAACCATTTAACAATCACCAAGTGAACAGGGGGTGATAGGGTTCATGGGACATATGGAGGGAGTGTAATTAGCGAAAAGTGGTATAATGATAAGGGATTAATAGATGAATATTGTTCAACAATTAATTAAACAATTAAATTGTGTAACAAAATACCAAAATATTAGTCACCAATCCTTGATGTGTTATCCTTTGTCTCTTTTACACAGACTTTCTTTTTAATTTATTTCACAGAATATGGATGCCATAAATGAAATTGGGATTATGAGGGGAATGTAATGAGCGAAAAGTGGTAGAATGATAGGGAAATAATATGGATACTGTTCAAAATGAAAATAAATCAAAACATGCAATCAAACATATCTCTATTATGACCTTCAAAGTTCAACAATATTCACTTTTTCAAAATCACAATTTAAACCGTTACTTCCTTTGACAAATTTTCTTGTTGGCTTCCAAACAATAATCTATATGCCCAATTTTTTTTAATTACAACATGCTTTGTATCCATATAATATTTATATGATAGTCATCACAAACAACATTGCAATCGATATGAGAAACCACAATAACCTTTGAGCCACAATCATACATAACTCCAATGTTAAATCCTTTTAAAACCAACATGAATATGCAAAATATCTATAACCATATGTGTCCATCCATTATTTAAACATTGTCCAAAGCAATCAATTGGACGTTATACTCTTAATCAGGCCTCAACAATTCACACACATGTGTCTCTTAATATAAACAACATAACATTTTAACCAAATAACATGAAATACTTCAAGCCCAAGCTTCACATAAATAGTTAGGTACAGACTTCTTCCAGAATTTCCAAACGAGAAACATAACCAAATTGTGCCCAAGTAACCAAGAACGCACAGTGCTCCATCAACCATCGACTGGAGTAAAAAAATATCAATCTAATATTTAGGGTTTAAAAATAGCAAGTGAAAGGTAAGAACATGTGGCTCAACTAGAGGGTTAAGACCACGACAAGCATTGACAACTCATGCCTTTCACCATTTACCACATAACCATAACATGTAACAACACTCTCGGCTATGAGGGTTACCAAAACAACCGACTTTCAATTCCAACAGGAAAACGAAATGAAGCCAATCCCTTTAATCAACAATGTAAACTGAGCTACTAAGCAAAAACCTGTGCCTGACTAGAAAGCATCCATAATGCTTCTATCGACTTCTGGTGATGTTAAAATCATATCGTGCAATATTTTCCAGGAAACTATGTCAGTGAGGTCATAAGAAAGCAACTAACAACATGTAGTTTTACCTAGACAAGGCATGGGTTACTTTAATCTTTCATCACTTCACATTGCAACCCACAGGATCGAAAATACTAGCCACAGAGAAAAGCATGGAGTGGGAAACTTAAACATAGAGACGTGTTATGAAAATACATAAGTGGGATATGCACAAAGCTCAGAGATTTGGAAAGCCATGATACTCAATTTCAACATAGGTGCCAGACCCAAAACCCAATCTATGACCGAGTAGGCTTCACTTCCATTTTTATCAATAAACCCATGAAAAGATTACACACAACAATGAGATCATAACCATTTCTTTTTTAAAGTGAAAACAGTCTAGAATAATCACCATAAGAAACCACAAACACACCACCAATACATAGTTCAAATATCTCATAACAACTTAATAATCACACGGACCACGAGCAATCCTGAGCCAAAAGTTGATTCAAAAGGCAGAGTAATCATTATGGATGGAAGAGTAAGAAAACAATACCTAGAAAATCTTGCACGAGGAAGAAAACTAGAATGTATACCTCCTTCACGACTGAACAATGCGGAGCAACAACTACTACCATAGTTAAAAACCAAAATGCAAGAATGACTAGGGTGATGGGCTCGAGGGGAGTTTGAGTGACGTGCCATAAATGCATGTCGCTTCTCCCTTCCAACATCATTCAATTCAAAGTACGAGCCAAGCCAATTCACCATAGCACTAAATAATTAATCAACCAAATGCTCATTTCCATATCACATTTGCATAGTGCGCCACCCCTTTGTAATGTCAACTTCTTCCAAAATAAAAATGTGTTAGGAACATAACACCATGTGCAACCACTTATGAAACTCAACAAGGAGCATAACTATAGTAGCAAGGGTCAAGTGTGACCATCCTTTGTCACAATAATTCATAATATTAGAGCTTGAGTATAGTTCTTTTATTCAAAAGAGCTCCATTATTATCTTTTATCAAGACCATTTAAACCAATTAATGCCATGTTTACTGCAATATCAAAACAAAACTGATAATAGTTCTTTCATCCACAGGGCAACGTTAACATATTTTGTGAGAGGTCATCAAAGCCATAAAATGCCATACATTAATCAACCAACCATCATATGTCACCATAACATTTAAACCATGATTTGAAACAATGAACTGTAGAAGACTCTGTGGGTACCATCTCATAATCAAACAAAATATAAGCACAACATATCCACCATAGCGCCACAAGTCTACAAAGGGGTCCCACCTACTATTTTATTATTAATATATATATATATATATCTTGGCAATCATTTGCGAGCATAGTATTCATCGTTGCGCTTTTAAGTGTAAAAAAACTGGCGACTCCATAGGGAAATCTGTTTCCAACAGATTAAAAACTCAGAATGTCTAGTTTTGCATACCAATTGAATCATATATCAAAGAAGATATTTACGAGAATGATTATGCAACAGGGGGAAGTGAGGCGGTTTAAGGAAAAAAATGATCTGGGACTTTGGGAATAACTCATGGAAAGTGTTGAGTATGAGGGGTTCATTCCTGCATGCATAACATTCGATTGCTCACAGTGAAAGCATTTCCTACTTAAAGGAGAAAATTTTCCGGTGTACTATTTTTGAATCTCAGGGTGGAGGGAAGAAAGGAAAGATGAAAAGTAGGGATGAAAATCCAATTGTCTATCTAACAACAGTACTAGAAGCAGAGAGAAATTTTAGTTATGTATTCAAGCGAGACATCATAACAACTGTGTAACCTGATTGTTATTGATTAACAATACTTGCAAAATAACATTGTTGTGGAAAAATTAATCCATAATTTATTTCTGAAAAGAAAAGAAATTAATAAAATATAAACAACATAAATGAAACAATAAAAAAATATAAACAACAAAGCAAAATCAAAGCAGTGAAACAAAAATTATAATACAAAAGTAATTTCCATACAACGTTTTAACTTTCAAATAGATTCCACATAGAGTTTCAAGTGGGAACCGTTGGTGCTATAGGAAAATAATCGCTCTTCCAAGTCCTTTAGAAGATAAGAATTTGTGCCTAGGACAGAAGTGATTTTAAAAGGACCCAACCACAATTTTTGAAACTTTGAATGCCTTCCTCTATCAACGTGAGTTGAATCCCAAAACACGACTTTCTCATTTACTTTAAATATGACATCTTTTTCACTTTTATTGAAATATTTCTTTACAGTTTGTTGTCTTCTCTTTATGTTCTCCAAGGAAAACATCCTTTGTTCCTCTAAAGCCAACATTTCATTTATCCTTTGAGAGATATTAGAAGAATTTAATTCTTCAATCTGTAGCATCCGTAGAGAAAAAAGTTCCATCTTGGTAGGCAAGATAACTTCTTGACCATAAACAAGCTGAAAGGGAGTGCAAATTGTGCTTACCTTGGTAGTAGTGTGATATTCCCAAAGGGCATAAGTGATGAGGGTGTGCCATTGACAAGGCTTATCTTCAATTAGCCTCTTGATAATTCTAACCAGATTTTTGTTAGTATATTCGGATTGCCCATTTCCTTGAGGGTAATAAGATGACGAGGTAAAATGTTTAACTCCCAGCTTAGATAGAAACTAAGTCAGCTTAGCATAAATAAAAGTGTGGCCGTTATCTGTAATAATGTCTAAAGGAATGCCAAATTTGGAGAAAATATTAGTTTCAAGGAAAGAAATAACCTGCTCATCCTACGAATGTTTAAGTGGGACAACTTCAGTCCATTTTGTAAAATAATCTGTGGTTGTCAAGATAAAAACCTTCCCTGCTGAAGATGGAGGATTAATAAGATCGATAAAGTCTAGACCCCATTTTGAAAAAGGAAATTCAGGGAGGATAGGTTGCAAAGGCATGGTAGACAAACGTTCTTTCCCAACAAATTTTTGGCACTTGTCACAAGATCTTGAAAAGTTATAAGAATCTCAAAAAATTGAAGGCCAGTAATAACCTTTTCTGATGATTTTAAAAGCACTAGTTTTAGCAGAAAAGTGGCCACCCACATGAATAACAAAATCTGAAGATTCATGGGTTTCTTGTAATAGTTTTTATGCTTCCTCATTATTTACACAACGAAGTAATATAACATTGATGGATCTCCTAAATAAGAAGTCTCCTAAAATAACATATCTGTAAGATTCAAGACGAAGCTTTTTCCTTTGATGAGTATGTAAGTTATCCGGACATCTATGATTTTGCAAGTAATACACCAGATTTTTATACCAGGGGTGTTCATCTATAGGAAGGATTTGACTATCAATGTAAAATAGTGCTTACAAAGGGTTATTTTGTTCATCAATTTCTTCACTTGCTTCAACATGTTGAGTCAAATGAAGGGCTACGTTTTGTCCCTTAATGGTTTTCGAAGTCATGATGGTTAAATAATGCTCCTAGATCTTGGCAAGCCAATGTGAAATCTTCCCTGAAAGATAAGTCTGTGAGAGAAAAAACTTGACATCAGGTAAAGAGACCTTTACTAGTGTGTGCTTGCCTAGGATAAAGTGGCGATATTTCTCCACAACTTTAACAAGAGAAAAATCATGTTTTTCGATATAAGAATATTTGAATTTGTCATCTGATAAGCTTTGACTCATGTAAGCTACTAGTTTTTCGTTATTCTGGTCATCACATTGTACGAGAATAACAGAGACTACTTCCTCTGTGGAATTAATGTATATAATAAAATCTTTCTCAAAATCAGACTTCACCAAAACCGGTGTGGAACTGATTGCCTTCTTAATCCTTATGAAAGAATTCTTGACGTCACCATTCCAAGAAAATGAGCGATATTGCTTGAGAAGATTGTGAATTGTGAAGTGGGGGCAGGAAGGTTTAGAATAACAACAATCTTTTCAGGATCTATGCTTATTCCTGAATTAGAGACAATATTACCAAGGAGATTTCCCTTGGTAATGCTGAAAATAGACTTAGAGGGATTTAAAGAAATGCCAACCTTCCTGCATCACATGAAAAATTTTCTAAGATGACCAAAATGATCCAATCAGTTCTTTGAATATACAGTTAGTCATTAAGATAAATCTGAATAATCTTATCGATCAGATCGTCAAAAGCTATCTGTATAGCTCTTTGGAAAGTGGCACCTGCATTAGATAAGACTAAAGGCATGTGCTCATAAGCAAATGTTCCCCAACGTGTAATGAAAGTGGTTTTTTATTTGTTTGTCCTTTTTACCTTGATCTGATTATAACCATAAAATCCATCAAGTAAGGACATCATTTGTGACCTTACAACTTGTTGCAAAATCATTTCCATATTAGGGAGAGGAAAATGGTATTTTATGCTCGCTCTATTTAATGTGAGGAAATCAACGCACATCCGGATCTGACCAATTATTTTCTGAATGGGAACCAAATTGGAAACCCACTTAGAATAATTAACGGGGAAAATTATCCCAGCCTTCAAGAGATTTTCCAACTCCTTCCTAATAGTAGCTTCAAGTGCAGGGTTGATGGGTCTTTGTTTTTGCCTAACCGGTTTTATACCTTCCTTGATAGGAATGACATGTTGTATAAGAGTAGGATCAAAACCACGAAGATCCTCATAAGACCAAGCAAAAACATCTTGAAATTCACTAAGTAACTCAGTGAATTTCAACTTTTCTTCATTCGTACATTGGGCACCTATCTTAACATTCTTTGGGGAATCAAGTGTTCCAATGTTCAAGGAAATGGTTTCACCCACTTTCCTTTTTGACTCCTCTTATTTATGTGTTTATTTTTTGCCTACATCACTCGATGAAAATGAAATTTCTGGAGGATTCAATCCCTTCATAATTTTATTGTTTTCCATGGATATAATCTCCTTGGGCTTATATGATTCATTTTTTATGAGAACAAGAATGCTTTCATCATTAGGGAATACTTGCCATGACTCTACATTTTCAGGGATATGAGGACGATATAAGGATTGAAAATTACAATCAGATCTTTGTGGAAGAAGTTGTCGAGTAGGAGAGGCTAAAAAAACAGCTCACCTGTGAGCCATTGAATTCAGTTCTCTTTTAACATGAGTGAATGTTAAATTATAATAAGTTCAATATAAGCACCCAAACAACTTGGGTGTAGCGTTTCATCAACTTGTTTCTAGGAAAACATATTTTGCATACAAGGTTCACAAAAATTTAAGAGTCCCCGAAAATTGTAAGGTGACCAAAACCTAAATTATAGGCATTTTCAATGCCTAGCATTAACGCTTCAAATTCAGTGACATTGTTTGTGCAAGAAAACTCTAACCTATAGGAAAAGTTGTGAATTTTACCTATAGTTTAGTACAAAATAATGCCAACTCCATTACCTTCGTTGGAGCATGAGCCATCAAAGTGCATATGCCACATCCCATCCTCGAGGTCAATTTGTTCCAGGGTAGTGTTATCCTCATCGGTAAAGATGACGTACACTCCTAAGTCCTCCTCGACATAGTTTACATTAGGATGTGGAATTATTTCTATATACGATGAATTTCTTCCCTCCCTTAGGATTATGATATTCTTTCCATTCCGAGGAATAGATAAGTGTGTCCTGTCAAGTGAAAGATATACACCTGCCAAGGCTTGCTAGTATCTTCCTAAGATGATGGAATAGTTACTTACTGGCATGTCAATTACATGAATATTAAGGGTTGTCCTTATTTCAGGATGTGCACACAGAACCAAAGTCACGTCTTTGATTTCACCTATTTCGATTGTTGTAGACTATTATACAAGAGCATGCTTCTAGCATTTTCATTGGTACAAGATAAGCCTCACTCTTCCATAATAATTTTTGACATCACGATTGGGCCTAAACTGCTGTCAATTAGACAACAATGGGATATTTTTTCCATAATTTTACAGAAATGAAAAATGGAGGGTTTTTTATATGGTGTCTAAAATTATTTATACCTACTTTATTTACAATAGAATCCTCTTCTGTTGTCTCTTAAGAGAGATTGGCTACAGTGGAGACTTTTCCTTCCATGAAATTTTTTAGATGCTTTTGTTGCTCATGAACGACAACCATGTCTAGAAGAGTAGCATCGATCTTGATATTAACCAATTGGTTGAGAATGTTATATTTGGAAGAGGGAAGAGGGGGATGGACTCCTTGGTTGTCAGGAGTTTTAGTAGCTTGTACATTAGCAACTGGTGAAGATGAGCTTGGGCTAGAAGAAGTACGAGGGGGATCATATTTTCCTTTTGAAGCATAGGATTTATTCCTAGTGTTTATGATCATGTCATCTGCTATTTCTACCCAATATAGAACCGCAATGGTGGTCTCGAGATTTTTTCCAAAGATTTTATCTCTGGCACTCTTCTTTACCTCACAAGTACTTTCCTCATGATTTTCCTCGCAAAAGTTGCACAAACTGAAAGACATGATGGCTTTGGGCTGAAATTTGTTTTCATTGGTATTCCTAAAAGGTGGTGAAGAGGAATATGATGCCCCAGGAGTAAGTGAAGGGGAATTTCCCTTTCGCTCATATGTTATCATTCGATTATTCATATCCTGTAAAAGTTGTAAGAGGGTAGACATGTCCGTTTGTTTAATTGATTCTCCCTTGGGAAGGCATGTTCTTTCAAGTTGTTCTTCATACTCTAGACAAGTATGAAGAGTAGAACCAATATTGTCAATAACGTTTTCTTCAAGCCTATGTCGATAAGGGGAAGGTAGAGCATTGTAGTAATGCATACAAGTGACTTGGTTCTGGGGGAGAATAGGCTCGAGAATTTGATTATACAACTTGGTGAAATGTAGGTTGAAATACTTGATAGTCTCACCATATTTGTACGCAATGTTATTGTATTCCCATAATTGTTCAGATGGGCTCTTAGACTACCCATAAGTAGATTTGAACCAATAAACTAACTCTTCCCAAGTGGAAAGAATCTTGGGAGGGAGATCAAAGAAATCTGTCGCTTCTTTCCCTTCGAGGGAGTTAAAATATAAGTGCATACAAGTATCATTATCATTAGATCCTATATTGTGATAGGCATTAGAGAATGCCACCAAGTGTTCATTTGTAGTGACTATGTTATTTTCTGAAAACCTAGGGAGATGCTCTTTGAATTTTTGTAGCATACGAGTAGCAGGCGATAGTTTTAGAGGAGAGGATACATGCCACAGGGTAGTAGTAGCATATTCCTCGAATTAAAATAGACCATACTTCTTAATGACCTTGGCAGGGTTAGTAGTTGATTGGACTGGAATTGGATGGCTATAAAAGCTACCAATCACAGATGAGTCCGAGGATTGAGAAGATGAGGCACCTCTAGTGCCACTAGAGCCACCCACATATGCCATATCGTAAATAATGAGTGAGGGTGAGAAAGATGAACTAGTTGAATTAGAAAAATTTCTCCTTAGAGTATCTTGTTGGGTTGACAGAATAACGTTCCTTCTTCTTATTTCAGTGATAGGAGTGATTTCAAGAGACAATCCTTTTCTTCTCCTAGGGATGTGAGGAATTGAGGACATGAAAAGACGATCAAATATTTTAGGAAAAAGAGAGCTACAACTGATTCCTAGGCTGCCTTTGCTTGGTCTCCCAACATTCCCGAACACTTATGTCTTGTTCAATTACTTCCCACGTGCGTTCAAGCTCAGCCCGGGTATTAGCGGTTTCTAATATGGAATTGAATAAAGTTAAAGAAATGTTGGTTTGGTCTTTAAGACCGTGCTCAATATTGGGCTCTCTTGTAACAGGTATTGTCACGAGAAAAATAAAACAATCAAAGAATAAAAAACACTAAAGAAAAAATATTCAATGATAATTGTGAATACAATCAACCAGAGAGATATGGAAGATCTCCCCAGTATGGTCGCCAAATAAATGTTGAGGAAAATGTATGAATTACCTTACTCAATAATTTTCGAATCTTGCCTAGCTAGGACAAGATAGTCAGGAATATCACCCAGAGTTTTATAGCCTCAAAAAATATGTTCCCAATCTGCAAATAGTAATTACAAGGGTTTAAGCTAATTTATTAATGAAAAGAATGTTGCAAAATAAAATAATTTTTTTATAAGTTTCTGAAATATACACAAATTACATAAAGTAAATATGAATATCAAAAATAAAAAAGTAACCAAGTCATAAATACACATAAATGAGACAGAATAACAATCTAATTTATTTCATCCTGAGATATCAAAAGTGTTTTCTCTTTACGAAACCCCTGTGAGGTCATGGACCAAATTCTGACTTAGATATCCCCGATGAACACCATAAAAAAATACTCTGACAAGAAAGTAAAACTGAAATTTATAATTTGGATCAACTTGCCACAAACTGTTACCAATTTGATTCTACAAAATATCCTTTATCAACTATGAAACTTAATCCACAAACATACAAGAATACATAGACTATCAAGTATGGATCAACACCTCTAAAACAAGCATATGAAGGGTTTGGTTTACTTTTGAACCTTGTTGTCTACAATAATACCCTGTTGTCAAAAAGAGAATTAGGATTTGAATAAACTCAAGAATGAATGAAAACTGAAACTATCTCATGAAATCAAAAGAGAAAACCTTAGTCTTTTTTTCTCCTTATAATATCCCCTTGTTTCTTCTTCTCATTCAACTTTTATTCTTTCCAAACAAGTTGAAGTAGTTCAACTAATTTCTTTAGTGAGGTTAGTTTGACTTAACTAATTTAGTTTAGGAGAATTAAATAATAATAATAATAGTTAAGGGTCTTTAATTAATAATAACTAGGTAGGTGGGACCCCTTGTGACTCCCATCTTTTCTTCTTTTCAAATCATAAAATATAACACAAATGGATAATAATTTTAACACATGCCACCCTTGTAGCTATCTCAGATACCTTCCAAACTGAATATTTAAATATCAGAAATAATTTAAATCATATCCAAAAATATATAAATATACACATAATCCACATTATCCAACACAGATCTTGCTACCCAAACTTTCTGCAAACCATTAACACTGTCTTTATCAACTCAAATCATAAAAACACAGACTAAAATCCATACTTGCCACTCTAAGAGGCAATTTTTATTTTATCACTGTTGTCCCCCTTTGATTTCCCATAAGTAGCTCGTGGTTGATTTGAACCTTGAGGATGTATTTCATTGATTACATGGGAACAATCATCCTTCAAAAGCATGCATGAAGACATGGATTTTGAGGAATCATCTGAGGGAGAAGAAGGGGAGGCAACTGCTTTTCCTTTATCTTGCATATGGGGAATATCAATTTGTAGTCTTTTAATAGCATGTGAATATTGAAGAGGTGAATCATCACGGGAAATATGGACATTAGGATTGACAGGTGGTGGGGGAGGAAATGACATATTGGTCCATCCACGATGGTGAGAGACAATCGGGTTGACAGTCTCTTTCCATCCATCATTTACAGGGACTTTTGATTGCAAGGACACATGTGGAGAAGAGAGAATGCTAGGGATGTTCTGAGGCTAGAAAGGAGGTCTTTCTGGCCAAGGGTGTACTATTCCATGACCAATTCATTTAAAGAACCCACCTTGGAACAACTGGTTCAATTCTTGAGGATCAACATCAAAATGAATGGAACATCTAGGCCTTCTAGGACCTCGGTTCCAATTTCCTCTGCCTTTGTTATTTCTGCCATGGTTTCCCCTACTGAAGAAACTCATCATGTAGCAGCAGTTCTTCAGTAACTAATCCCTTAATAAACCATACATGACATTCTACTTGCATGAATCAAAAAATGGCTTAGAAATTGACACGAGATACATGCAAATCCATCCATAACAAACCATTTAACAATCGCCAAGTGAACAGGGGGTGATAGGGTTCATGGGACATATGGAGGGAGTGTAATTAGCCAAAAGTGGTATAATTATAGGGGATTAATACACAAATATTGTTCAACAATTAATTAAACAATTAAACTGTGTAATAAAATACCAAAATATCAGTCACCAATCCTTGTTGTGTTATCATTTGTCTCTTTTACGCAGACTTTATTTTTAATTTATTTCACAGAACATGGATTCCATAAATGAAATTGGGATTATGAGGGGAATGTAATGAGTGAAAAGTGGTAGAATGCTAGGGAAATAATATGGATAYTRTTCAAAATGAAAATAAATCAAAACATGCAATCAAACATATCTCTGTTCTAACCTTCAAAGTTCAACAATATTCACTTTTTCAAAATCACAATTTAAATCGTTACTTCCTTTGAAAAATTTGCTTGTTGGCTTCCAAACAATAAKCTATATGCCCATAAATATTTAATTACATCAGCCTTTGTATCCATATAATCTTTATATGATAGTCATCACAAACAACATTGCAATCGATATGAGAAACCACAATAACCTTTGAGCCACAATCATACATAACTCCAATGTTAAATCCATTTAAAACCAACAAGAATATGCACATTATCTATAACCATTTGTGTCCATCCATTATTTAAACATTTTCCAAAGCAATCAACTGGACCCTATACCCTTAATCAAGCCTCAACAATTCACACGCAGGTGTCTCTTAATATAAACAACATAACATTTTAACCAAATAACATGCAATACTTCGAGCCCAAGCTTCACATAAACAATTAGGTACATACTTCTTCCCAAATTTCCAAACGAGGAACATAACCAAATCATGGCCAAGTAACCAAGCACGCACAATGCTCCATCAACCATCGACTGGAGTAAAACGATATCAATCTAATATTTAGGGTTTAAAAACAACAAGTGCAAGGTAAGAATAGGTGGTTAAACTAGAGCGTGAAGACCTCAACAAACGCAAACAACTCTTGCCTTTCACTATTTACCACAGAACCATAACATGTAACAACACTCTCGGTTGCGAGGGTTACCAAAATGATAGACTGTTAATTCCAACAGGAAAACGAAATGAATACAATCCCTTAAATCAAAACTGTAAAACGAGCAACTAAGAACAAACCCATGCCCGACCAGAAAGAATCCATAATGCTTCTATCGACTTTTGGTGATGTTAAAATCACACTGTGCAATATTTTCCAGGCAACTATGTCAGTGAGGGCATAAGAAAGTACCTAACAACACATAGTTTTATCCAAACAAGGCACGTGTTACGTTAATCTTTCATCACTTCACATTGCAACCCAAAGGGTCAAAAATACTAGCCACAGAGATGAGCATGGAGTGGAAAACGTAAACACAGAGACATGTTATGACAATCCATAAGTGGGATATGCTCAAATATTAGAGCTTTTGCAAGACATGATACTCAATTTCAACAGAGGTTCCAGACCCAAAGCCTGATCTATGATCGAGCAAGATTCACTGCCATTTTTATCAATAAACCCATGAAAATATTACACACAACAAGGAGAGCATAACCATTTCTTTTTTAAAGTGGAAACAATCAAGAATAATCACCACAAGAAACCACAGACACAACACCGATACACAATTCAAATATCTCATAACATCTTAAGAATCACACAGACCACGAGGAATCCTAAGCCAAAAGTTGATTCAAAAGGCGGAGTAACCATCATGGATGGAAGAGTAATAAACCCATACTTGGAAAAGCCTATGTGAGGAACAAAACTAGAGTGTATACCTCCTTCACGACTGAAAAATGTGGAGTAGCAACATTTACCAAAGCCAAAAACCAAAATGCAAGAATGACTAGGGTGACGAGCTCGAGGGGAGTTTGAGTGGCATGGAGTAAATGCACGTGGCTTCTCCCTTCCAAACTCATTCAATTCAAAGTACGATCCAAGCCAATTCACCATAGCACTAAACAATTAATCAACCAAATGTCAATTTCCATATCACATTTGCATAGTGCGCCACCCCTTTGTAATGTCAACTTCTTCCAAAATAACAATGTGCTAGGAACATAACCCCATGTGAAACCACTTATGAAACTCAACAAGGCACGTAACTATAGTATCAAGGGTCAAGTGTGCCCATCCTTTGTCACAACAATACATAAAATTAGAGCTTGAGTATAGTTATTTTATTCAAAAGAGATCCATCATTATCTTTTATCAAGACCATTTAAACCAATTAAGGCCATGTTTAATACAATATCAAAACAAAACTGATAATATTTCTTTCATCCAAAGGGTGGCCTTAACATATTCCGTGAAAGGTCATCAAAGCCATCGGCTGCCATGCATTAATCAACCAACCATCACATGTCACCATAACATTTAAACCATGATTTGAAACAATGAACTGTAGAAGACTGTGCGGGTACCATCTCATAAGCAAACAAAATATAAGTGCAACATATCCACCATAGCACCACAAGTCTACAAAGGGGTCCCACCTACTAGTTTATTATTAATATAGATATATAATAAATCTTGGAAATCATTTGCGAGCATAGTATTCATCGTTGCGCTTTTAAGCGTCAACACATGTTGTGTTGTAACTATTGATGATTGTAGCTATGTGAGACATTCTCTAGAACACAAACCCGAGAAAGAGCCCCTGAGAAGGGTGTGTGTTTCCTACCTAAGACAGAGTTGAAACGTAGAGATGGCCTCCTCCTTATAGAGGGTTGAGAATAACTCCAGATGATTCTTCTGTGTAACGCAGTGAGAAAGGAGATCTACAGAGTTGGACGTGCCTATGGATGAGCACAAGTTGAATGTGTGAAATCCCAAAGTGTTGGGTGCATCATCATGAAACAAAGATGAATATGATGTATTATCCTCCTCTGAGCATAGAGTTGATGAGAAACTCCATATGAGTCTCATGCATAATGCAGTGGGAAAGAATATTTGTTGAGTGGATGTGCTTGTGGAGGAGCACAGGTGAATGTGATCCTAGTGGTTGAGAACTAGTGAACAAGTGGTTCTTCTATTTAATGCAGTGAACCAGAGATATGGACATCCCCATAGGATTTGCCCCTAGTGGCTGAGAACTAGTGGGTGTATGAGATCACTTGCTATATTGTTCAAGAGTCAAACCTTCATGTAACCCTAATGTAAATGTGTTGAACCTGCACATAATAGATCTAGCTAAACAATGATACACACATTTGCAGAGAGAAAATGATAAAGAAGAATAAGGAGAGAAATAATGAAATAATTCTCATTAACCATTATGAATAATGAATACTTTACACATGATATACTCTATATAACTCAATGAGTGCGCACTGGAGGAGAACCAATGTGCCATAGTGGTGGTCTAGAGTGATCTGTGTTAGGATATTTAGACACTTAGGATTTAGTTAAGATCTACTTGGTCTAATGTGTCGTTAGGTGAAAGTGTGTTTCCTATTGTGTTTCTTTAGTATGCATTAGTTTTTATTTGTAGTTAGGAAATCTGACGGTCATGATATGTTGCTGACATAGAGTGATCCGACTGTTCATACTCTCCTCGATCTTAACGACCATTAATCTGTGGCTTAACACCCAATTGGTCCATGATCTCTATTTAAAGAGCATGGAGGGTCATTTGTGTTGGATCATGTTGTCATTGATGCCAATGGTTTGATTGATTGATGTCAAAGGATTGATTGATTGATGACTGGTGAACAATGTATATGTATTGTCCTTGATGAGAATGATAGATGTCAAAGTGGAAACCAATTGATAAATATGGATCATTGATATGATGCATAGTCCTTGATGAGAATGATAGATGTCAAAGTGGAAACCAATTGATAAAGATGGATCATTGATACGATGCATAGATGAAGATGGATCAATGAGTTGTCATTGATACATGATGATGCATAGTTTGTTTGATGAAACAATGATTAATTATTGTCTTATCATGATTGATAAGGTGCACAAATGAATGAACTCCAAAGTGGTCCCCTTGTGGTGAAATCCCTCATGGGAAGACGCTTTGCGGATTGAGTTATCCTAGAAGAACGGTTGGAGGACCCATGCTTGTATGTGAAATAATGATATGAATATCAATGGAGTTGTTGGTGAAACTATCTTAGAAGGATAATGTTTGTCATGCCATTTCCGGTGGTATGTGGAATGCCACATAAATCCTCACGGTTTGAGAGTTATGGCCTTATGAAGTTGGAGGACCCCCATATGAAGGCTTGAAGCCCCCATGGTCAAAGAAGTCAAAGTGACCTAAAAGAAGAAATAATTATTTAAATAATAAAGAGAAGTGACAAAAAAAAGAAGGAATATTTAAATGATAAAGTATTGGAGAAATTTCTATTTATGGAAAGTGGTTAACCCTAAAATAAGGAAAATAGGTTAAGTAACCTAGAAATGGGTTAAGTGACCTAGAGGATGAAAGTATAAATAAGATAACTATGGACTCTTGCCAAAAATCTTAATGGTGGATCAATGGAGAGCTTCTTGTGAGAATATGTTTTGGAGTATTGATGGAGAGCTTCTTGTGAGAGCATCTTTGGTGTGGATCTCTTGAGCATGATTGAATATCTATTCTGAGAAAGAGAGCGAGAGGAGGATCTCATGGATGCATCAAAGTTTTGGTAATATCATAGATCTTGACGGAAAAAGTCTCGGAGCTTCAGAAACCCTATTTTTTGAGGTGTACGCGCGCTGTAATGGGCTAAGGAGCGTACATACGCGGGCTGTATGAGGACAGGTCACATACAATGTATGGAATGATGAAGACTTGTGTTTGAGCTGGTGCCAAGCTCTTGGATGATGAGGCAGGTTCCAAATATGCATTATATGGGGTCAGATCTATCACTGAGACAATGGTATGGTTACATTATTGTCTTGATGAATACTCTTGTTGATGTGTTTTGAATGCTTAGGGCATTCCTAGTATGCCCTCTATGATATGGTTTAGTTTGGATGATTTGGTTGATGAAGTGAGAAGTACTCTTTGGATTCAGTGGTGACATGATTACTATGGTATACCAGTTGTTTATACATGTTTGAGATAGCATTCATATTGATTTATTGTGGAGCATGAACAAGCTATTGGACAACTTGGAGATGTTATGACTGATTGGTGGTCAGATTGGACAGTCAGAGATAGAAGAGAATTATATGTTGATTGTAGAGAATTTGAGTTGATCTTGAAGGAAAAACCCTAACAGCTCAAAATGTATACACACGTTGTTGTATACATTGGTCGCGTGCATACGTGGACTGTAGTGAGCCAGGGTGCGTACACACGCTGGCTGCACTACTGACATGTCGCGTACTTGTTGATAGATTGATATCCATTGAGGATTGTTGCCTCATCTTAGTTGGTGCTAAGGGTGTAAGCTGAGTCTTGCATTATAGAGATGGTGCTCTTGTAGAGTTGTACTCTATTCAATTGTTGCTCATAAACCCCTGGATTGTTGTCCATAATAAAAAGAAAAATTGTACATACATCTTGTGTTCTTTGTGTTCATTATGGTGATGACTTGTTGATGATATATTACCGATATATGTTTCTGATATATGTTCACATCTAACTGGTTATAAATGACAGCAATGGGTAATGCGTAAATATTGAATATTAACTAAGGTGTTTTGTGTAAGAGGAAAGTTTTGGAAAAAAAGAGCCCCACACTCATTCACCCACCCTCTAAATGTGGTAGGTGTGTCCAACAATTGGTATCAGAGAAGGCCTTCACTACAAGCCTTAACAAGCTTGAATGAGATCCATATACACACAAATGGATGATGAAGTTACAATCCTTGATGAGGAAAACTATTCTACTTGGAGAATATATATGAGATTATATTTTAAGACAATGGGAGAAACTATTTGGAAGGCAACCATTGGTGGATCAGTTTCATTGAAGAACAAGTCAAAGTTTGTGGCTCAAAGGGAAGAAAAGAAGAATGATGCATTGGCTCTCAATACCATTCTTAGTGGAATCTCAAGCCCTATCAAAGAGAGCATGGGACAATGCACTTCCGCCAAAGATCTATTGCTAAAGCTAGAAGAGACATATCAAAGCAAGAAGGAGAAGGAAGATGTTGAAAACCACTCCATCAAGATTATTAAAGGTAAAGAATCTCCAAAAACCCTTGATTGTATTATTTCTAAATGTGCTCTTGAAAACATTTCAAGTGAATATAAAGAATCAAGTGATGATAACACAAAGGAAGATCTTGAAGACATTTCAAATGAAAGCAAATAATTACGTGTTGATGTTGGCAAAAAGGAATATCATGAAGATATTTCAAATGAAGGTAAAGAACCCTCAAAACCCCTTGATTGCAATGATGATGATGAATTTTTCTCTACAAGTGAAGAAGAAGATCTAGAAATAGTTTTTGTAAAGTTTGATGGTATTTATCCCATGAAAAGAATAGAAGAAAATCTATTAAAACTTCAAAAGGAAGTTGAAGAGGGTTTATATAGATATAGAAGTGATCATTATTATATAGACTATAACTATATTTCGGATAATACTAAGAAGTTTCTTAGGAGAAGTCTAAGGCACATATTGAAGTTAAAGGAAATGATTAAGGAACAAGAAGAGAGCAATAATACCAAATTAGAAGAAAATGAAGAAGAGATCACAAGACTAAATAATGGAAAAGAAGATATGAATGTAGATGATGAGATTAGCAAAAGTTTTAAAATCATTGTCCATCTCAAGACCCAAATTGAAGAAGCCAAAAGAATAGAAGAACTATTGAAGAATCGAATAAATGAAAAGGAAGAGTCATGTTGTAAGTTAGAAGCTAAAATTGTTGACCTTAGAAAGAAGGTGGAAAAGTCAAACAAATTATTGAATAGCTCATGAATCTTGGATGAGATATTCGAAAGTCAAAGATCATCATGTGATAAATCAGGTCTTGGATGCAAAGAAGAAGCTACATATGTTGAAGAAATCACCTAAAAGAAGCATGAGGTAAGTCCATCAAAGAAGGAAGACAATGTTGTAAAACAACCATCTACACAAGGCAAATAAAATTTCAAAAGAACAAAGTAGGGAAGACATCAAGAAGCTACTTTTGGGACACCAAAGAAAAGGTATGAAAGTATTTTTCATGGGAATTGTTATTCATGTAATGGATATGGTCACAAATATTTTGAGTGTAGATCTTATGAAAGGAGATATAATTGAATATTTTATAACACCATGAGGTGTTGGAGATGTGATCAAGTAGGACACATTGTTGTTCACTGTAACACCATGAGATGCTACAGTTGTAGTGGATTTCGCCACAAATCCCAGGAGTGTTGGAACACAAGAAGAAATTCCATGATGAGAACTTCACATAGCATGGCTAGAAGAAGGAATGAAGTAAGAAAGGGAGACATCTTTGAAAAGATGGATGCTCAGAGCTCAAGTTCTGAGAAGCAA
>ML796103.1:244176-287622 GCA_009831015.1 Picea engelmannii
GATCTATGTTAGGAGTTCAGGAAGTTGTCATTAAGGGGGGATAGGCTCTAATGCCTCCTTCCTTCTCCTATTGTGTCACTATTGTAAATCCTTCAATCCTATCCCAAGTTGTTCTTAAGGGGGGATGTTAGGATATTTAGACATTTAAGAGTTAGTTAATATCTACTTGGTCTAATGTTTCATTAGATAAAAGTGTGTTTCCTAGTGTGTTTCATTATTTTTCATTAGTTTGAATTTGTAGTTAGGAAATCTGACAGTCATGATATGTTCCCGACATAGAGTGTTCCGACGATTCATACTCTCATCGATCTTAACAACCATTGATCTGTGGCTTAACACCTTATTGGTCCATGATCCCTATTTAAAGAGCATGGAGGGTCATTTTTCGATGATCGATTGTGAGAAAATCTCTTGTAAAATCTCTCTTTAATCTTTTTCTTTGCATTAATAAACTGCTCCAAGTGGCCACGTTGGCTGGGGCCATGGATGTTTCCCCATAGAGGTCTTACCATGTGAAAACATCGGTGTGTTGATATTTGATCTGGTTATGTGAGTGGTTACTGAAGGTGTTCATACTCTGTTGGAATACCTGTGTTGTCGAACAATCTGGACACACACCAACAATTATAGGAGTGAGCTACCACCTATTCTAGTCTCTCAGGCAGTTACGAGAGTGAACTGCCACCTAATTGAGTTAACTAGTCAACTAGTCTTAAGTTAACTGACTGAACAAAGAGTAGTGAGGAGTTAACTCAGGGAATCAAGAGTAATGCACCAGTCTAGTGATGATCCCAAGGAAATTGCACATTAGATGGTGATGATCCCAATGTTGCATGGTGACAAAACCAATGCAACATCTAAACTCAACTCAACTAGTCAAACTAAAGTGTCAAACGAAAGAGAATATTCTCCAGGTGGAATATTATCCCCTAAAGTTTTGTGACAACAGGTAGGAGTCCATATTGGCATACCATGCCCTTGGAGCTTGCTTGAGGCCATAAAGGGACTTCTTCAGTCGATAGACCAAAGATGAGTCCTGCATAAATCCTTGGGGCTTCTCCATGTAGATCTCCTCAGAGAGATCACCATGAAGAAATGATTTATTCATGTCCATATGATGAATTTCCCATCCCTTGGCTTCCAAAATGGAAAGTGCCAACTGTATGGAATCCATCTTTTCTATGAGAGTGAAGGTCTCATCATAGTCAATAACATGAACCTGCTGAAAGCCTTTGGCGACAAGCCTGGCTTTGTATATGCTAATCTATCCATCCACTGTGCTCTTGGTCCTATAGACCCATCTACATCTGAAAATTTTCCTCCCAAAAGGAAGGGGAACCATATCCCAAGTCTGGTTCTCGAGGAGGGAGTTGTACTCCTCCTACATGACGGATTCCCAAAAGGGATTTCCAATAGCCTCACCATAAGAATGTGGATCTGAAGGCTGAACCAAGAAAATATACCTGGAGGGAAATGGTTCAGTGGAAGTGAGTGCAATAGGAGGCTCCTCGAAATCAGATCGAGTCCTCCTAGTATCGAATGGATCACCAACAAGATCTCCTACATCCTGAAGAGTAGTCTGTGCCCACTTGGGCCTCTACTCTGGCTCTGCAACTGCATCTGGATGCTTTGACTCTACATCTGACTGTACTGACTTTGAATATGAATCATTTGAGTCCTTTGAATTAGAACTCTTATCTCGAACAGGTGGAAGAATGAAGGTGTCTACATGCAGCTATTGAGGTGCATGCGAGAGACTTTCATCAAATTGGACACTATGCTCAATGATGAGTCGGTCCGAGGAAAGATCAATAAGCCTATATCCCTTGACACCGTCGGGGTATCCAACAAAAATACACTTAATGTTCTGTGGATCAAGTGCCTTCCTATTTTCAGAGGGAATCCAGGCCCATGCACGTGAACCGAAAATGAGAAAGTGGGTCACTTCCAGTTTGAGGTCACTCCAAGCCTCGTAGGGGGTCTTATCCTTGACAAATCTATGGGGATATTTGTTTTGGATGTATGTTGCACAATTAATTTCTTTGTCCCATAGTCTCTATGGTAGTGAATTTGCATGCAACATGTAAGATGCCATCTCCTTTAGAGATCTGTTTTTTCACTCAGCAACTCCGTTTTTCTGTGCAGTATAGGGAAATGTGTGTTGCAACTGAATCCCTGCCTCATGGAAAATATTATGGATCCCATGATTTACATACTCTCCCTGTTATTAGTTCGAAGGAATTTGATCTTCTTTTCAGACTGTGTCTCAACCAGGGCTTTGAAATCTTTGAGGTGTTGAAAGACCTCAGATTTTTTCCTAAGAAAGTAAATCCATGCAAAACGTGAGAAATCATCAACAAAAATGAGAACAAACCTCGCTTTTCTAATGGGTGTATGCATAAAAGGACCCATAAGGTCACTGTGGATCAGATCTAAAGGTGAAAAATCTCTCTGAGACTTTCCTTTGTCGAATTTCGCTTGAGGGTGTTTTCCGAGAACACATCCCTCACATACTCCCTCGGAGAAATGGATGTTTGGTAGACCATCAACCAATATTTTCTTGCTAACCTTTTTCATGTATCTGAAATTCAAATGTCCAAACCTTTTGTGCCATATCCTACTACTTTCATTAGCATGAGTAAGCAATAAAGTAGAATCAGGTTCAATGAATTCAAAAAAAGTGTACAATCTAGACTGATGATTTACTTCATCGATAGCAACCCTGGAGTTGGTTTGCATGTTGTAGATGTCCACGAAATTTGGTGTGAATATGAATTTCTTTCTGGTGCCGGAATTTGTCATCTGATATACGGAGAGAAGGCTGATAGAAAGTTTGGGAACGTGCAACACATTCTCGAAGCTTTCGTGGGTGAGTTCAATCCTTCCTTTGTCGGTGACTTCGACAGAAGATTTTTCCCCCATAAGAATAGGAGGACCTTTGCATGCATCCAAAGAAGAATATACTATTTTTTAGGTAGCCATGTGATGTGATGCTCTTGAATCTACGATCCAAGCATTAGGAGAAGAGTTGATGGAAATTAAGGCATGGCTAGAATTGACTTTCTTGGAATTCAAATCTTCTAGCTTCTTCTTCTTGGCACCCTCGAGGATGCAATCTCAAAGGTTGTTTTGCTAAAGTATTTGAGACATCAGATCTATTTTTTTTTTCATGCATACGGATTCCGAATGGAATCCTTTGTGACAATACATGCATTTCTCCCATTTTCTTCCCTTTTCCCCTTTGGATCTGGAGGCATCGGTGAAGGGTTTTGTGTACCCTTCCTTCTTCGGATGTGCACGAGATTTTCATTTATCTTTATCTTTAGATTTCCGATATTTGTGGCTTCCATCATGCACAATGAGTGCATGTGCCCTTGGGCCTTTGATTGTTCCCATGTTGATGAGATTGGTTTTCTCTTGTGTCAAGGATTCGATAAATTCCTCAAGACAAGGCATCTTCCAGGTGGCTCTGGAGGCATATCTGATAGAATGGAATGTGGATATGAATACAGAGAATTCAGGACCAATCTTGGAGAGAATGGTGAGAACCATTTTTTTCTCCTCCTTCGATTTATCAACCCCGCAAGCTTTGAGTTGCGACAGTAAATCCTTGAATTTTGTAAATAAATCTTGGATGTTGTCGAAGATTTTTGGATCCAATGTGAGCAAATACACCTCCAACATGTGTCCCCTCATCTCATCATATTTTCCAAAGAGACCTTCCAAGGTGGTCCAGGCTTCATTGGGAGTCTTACAAGAAGATATGTGAAAAAGGAGATCGAGAGAAATAAGACTGCAAATTGTTATGAGTGTCTCATCCATACAATTTAAGTACTTGGATTTTTCTATGGATGATGGCAGTTTTGTATATGTATTCAAGGTTAACCTATAAAACCCTCTGGTTTGGATATGTATGGCTATTTTCTCCTTCCATGCAAAATAGTTGTAAGGTGTAAGAATGAATTCTTTTTGGAATTCCATCTTTCTGTTGTCTTTAATCTTTTGTACCTGCAAATTTTTTTGGTGTAGATTTTTCTTAGCATTCTGTCAGCTTTGATAGCATGTAAATTTGTTGAACCTGCACATAATAGATCTAGCTAAAAAATGATACACACCTTTTCAGAGAGAAAAGGAGAAAGAAGAAGAAAGAGAGAAAGAATGAAAGAATTCTCATTAACTGTTATGAATAATGAATACTTTACACATGATATACTTTGTATAAATCAATGAGTGTGCACTGTAGGAGAACCAATGCACCATAGTGGTGTTATAGAGTGATATGGACACACACCAGTAGTTACAGGAGTGAACTTCCACCTAGTATAGTCTCTCAGACAGTTACGGGAGTGAACTGCCACCTAGTTGAGTTAACTAGTCAACTAGTCTTCAGTTAACTGACTGAACAGAGAGTAGTGAGGAACTAACTCAGGGAATCAAGAGTAATGCGTTAGTATGGTGATGATCCCAAGTCAAGTGCGCATTAGCTAGTGATGATCCCAATGTTTCATGGTGACAAAACCAATACAACATCTAAACTCAACTCAAATAGTCAAACTGAAGTGTCAACTGAAAGAGAATATTCTTCAGGTGGAATATTCTCCCCTAAAATATAGGAGACTAGATAAGTACTAATTATGACTAATAAAAAGGAAAAAACTTAGGGAAAATAAATCCTAGGTGTGTGTGAAGTAATTCCAACACCTAATTATAATGTAAATGGTACATCTCATCCCCACCTAATTATATTGTGCCTTAGAGAGGTCGGCCCTGTTGTGCCAGTAGACACTTTTGTTGATAGGTCAAGTCTAATATAAGTAAAGGCAGTTTCCCCATTGTGGAATCATATCTTTCATGTGAGTTTGGAAATTTCAGCAAGTACACCTTCTTGGGAAAAGTGTGCACCTCTCTTGGGCACTAGTCTTCTAGGCTTTGAGAACCCTCTTGTGTGCTAGGTTTTATTGGTGGTGAAGGTATTTCTATTGAAGAATATAGCAAAGGATTTTGGTTGGGTTTTATTCCCTTGTTGAGAAGGGTTTCCCAAGATACTTCTTGTGTTATTGTGCATGGTGTTTCCTCTTGTGATCTTAGTTGCTGCAACATTATTGGTTATGGTTAAGTCAAATGCTAAAATGGAATGAACTTCATGCTTAACCTTTCTCATAGAAAAATAAACATGGTATCAGAGCATAGGTCTTGAAGAACCCATTGCACAAAACATATTTCAGCCATCCTCTCTCTCTTCTGCAAAAATCATACGACCTACTCTTCTGAGGGTTTTCAGCACTTGAAACTTGGACACTGGGGCTAAAAAGGAAATAGGTGGCCATGACCTCCTTCAACGCACCTCCAAAAGTCTCAAATTTCAATTAAGAGCATTTTGACTTTTTGGCCTTAGGGTTTCTAGGGTTTCGCTAATTTCTGCAGAAAATTTCAAAATTGTGTTTCTGCAACTCTTTGAAGAAGCTCTTTAGCCTACCAGGGATATCATAATTCTCAAAGGCTTATTGTTGGTAGTCATAAGTTCAATAAAACCTAAAATTGCTAGCCTAGCCTAGCCATTAGGTTTTCTATCCTAGTTGACAAGGGTTTGTGAAGAATCCAAAATGAGAAAAATCATGATGGGAGGCAAGCTTGATGATTCAAGAAAACTCAGTTCCAGGAAGACAAGACCTTAGAGAAATGAAGACATCAACAACTCAACACTCTCATGTATGGTCCCTACCAATGATAATACTTGGTTAATAGATAGTGGTGCCTCTAGGCACATGACCGGCCTTAGAAATCACCTAACATATTTCGTTAAGAAAGAAACACATCTACATGTTGTCCTTGGATATGATGCCAGATACAATGTGAGAGGAGTTGGAACTTCTACTTTCCAACTAGATTTAGATATGTGACTTCAATTAGAATAAGTATTATATGTACCTAGAATGAAGATGAATATTGTCTCTATTTCTGCCTTGGAAGACAAAGGCTATAATATTACCTTCTCATAAGAAAGAGTTATTGCATGGCAAAAAGACTCTCATATAAGTTCTTCCAAGGTAATTGGTGTCCGAGAAAAAAACTTGCACAGATTAACCATCAAACTAGTCCAAGCCTTATTACATGACATTATCAGCTTGAGTGAGCTATGGCATAGAAGACTTGCTCACATTCATTATAGAGCTCCTACAGCTCTAGGGAAAATGGTAACAGTTCTACCATAAATACAGATTCAGCATAAAGGTGTTTGCAAAGGTTGTGCACTTGGAAAAAATGTTAAAGGATCTTTCCCAAGAAGTGACAATAGATCCAAGGAAATCTTAGACTTGCTACATTCAGATGTATGTGGGCCAATGACTTTTGCATCTCTAAATGGGTACTTATACTATGTACTCTTCATAGATGATCACTCCAGAAAAACTTGGATTTACTTTCTAAAGAACAAGGATGGAGTCCTTGCAAAATTTCAAGAATTCAAAGCTCAGATTGAGAACTAGACTGGAAGAAAAATCAAAATATTAAGATCAGATAACGGAGGAGAATATACCTCAAAAGAATTCAACAGTTTTTGTATTGAAGCAGGAATCAAGAGGGAGTTCATGGTTCCTTACAACCCTCAACAAAATGGGGTTGTTGAAAGGAAAACCAGAACTATCATTGAGGAAAAAAAATCAATGATACATGATCAGAGTCTACCTATGACTCTATGGGAAGAAGCATGTATGAAAACATTGTATGTTCAAAATAGAAGTCCTCATCAGATCCTAAAGAACATTACTCAAGAAGAAGCCTTCACCAGAGTGAAGCCTGATATTGGAAACTTCAAAATATTTGAATGTCCAGTATACCTTCATGTACCCAAAGAAAAGAGATCCAAGCTAGAACCTTCAGGAAGGAAGGGCACATTTGTTGGATACAATGAATCCTCAAAAGCATATCGAATCTACATTCCTGGCCAAAGACAAATTAAATTAAACAAATATGTTACTTTTGAAGAAGAAGTATCCTTCCACAAATCTAGAGAAGCTCAGATTGAAATCGATAGTGAGACAATGCCTTCTCCCCCTTAAGCAGTTTAGAGGGAGACAAATATTATTCCAGATGATCCAATATCTCCAGTTGATCCAGTTGTTCCATCCGATTTAGTTTCTCCAAGAAACATACCCAGAGATATTTCAATTGGACATAAAAGGCCTTCTTGGGCCCGACAAACTCTACACGAAGCATAAAGGAATAAATCCCCACAAGGAACAACCAAAGAGAGAAAGAGACCAAAGATATTCTCAATATACCTTTCAACCATGACCCACATTATTGACTCAGATCCATCTTGTCATGGATAATTTTCAGGTGAACAAGTATGGAAATATGCCATGATTGAATAACACCAATCTATATTAAAAAATAATGTATGGGATGTTGTTCCAAGACCAGAGGGAAAGTCTGTAGTGACTTCCAAATGGATTTATAAAATCAAGCATGTTGCTGATGGAAGCATAAAAAAATACAAAGCAAGATTTGTGGCTAGAGGGTTTTCACAAATAGATGGAGTGGACTATGATGAAACTTTTACACTAGTAGCCTGATACACCTCCATCCGATTTATCATTGCACTAGTTGCTTCCATGGGTTGGAAGCTACATCAGATGGATGTAAAGACAACCTTTCTCAATGGTGAAATTGAGGAAGAAGTGTATATTGAACAACCATAAGGATTCGTTGTACACAATGAAAGATCTCATGTACACAGGTTAAATAAATCCCTATATGGTATAAGGCAAGCACCACATTATTGGTACGAGAAAATGGATGGATTTATGATGAGTTTGGGATTCAACAAAAGTGTTGTTGACCCAAACTTATATTATCACATTAATGGAAATGAGTTTTTGATTTTTGTCCTATATGCGGATGACCTTTTCCTCACTGGTTTAAAGAGACTCATTGCTGAATGAAAACAAGCATTGACTGCTAAATTTCAAATGAAGGATTTGGGCTTGATGCACTACTTCTTGGGATTAGAAGTATGGAAGAGAACAGATGATATTTTATTGAGTCAAGGAAAATATACTATGGAGATATTGAAAAAGTTCAGCATGACAAAATGCAAATCCATTCCCACTCCAATGGTTATGGATTTGAAGAAAATGAGTGATATTGATTCACGAGATGTAGATCCACACCTATACCAACAATTGATTGGATCACTGATGTATCTGGTTAACACTAGACCAGACATTTGCTATGCAACAAATGTGTTTATCCGGTTTATGATCCAACCAAGACAGACACATTGGACAGCTGCAAAACATGTATTGAGATAATTATGAGGCACAATTGGTTATGGCCTAAGATATGCCTCCAATGTGGACTTGAGATTGGAAGGATATGCAGATGCATATTGGGCAGGAAGCACAATAGACAAAAAAAGCACCTTCATTTGTTGCTTCACTTTAGGGTCTGCCATGGTTTCCTGGTGTAGTAGAAAACAAAGCTCTGTTGCATTGAGCACCGTAGAGGCAGAGTACATTGCATTGAGTGTAGTAGTCCACAAAGAAGTATGGATTCACAAACTTCTGACTGGCTTGTTCGATCATGAGATGGATCCTACTACTATTCATTGTGATAGCCAGAGTTGTGTAAATCTCTCTGAGAACCCTGTGTTTCATGACAGATCGAAACACATTGAGATAAAGTATCACTATATCAAAGATATGGTGCAGAGAAAGACAATAGACATGTAGTATCTTCCTACTCATGAAAATATCACAAATATCTTCACCAAACCACTTGCCAAGACAAAGTTTGAGTATTTCCATGAGAGACTTATCCTCATGGAAAATGCATCCCTAGATAAGAGGGAGTGTTGATGATTGCAACTATGTGAGACATTCTCTAGAACACAAACCTAAGAAAGAGCCCCTGAGAAGGGTGTGTGGTTCCTACCTGAGACAGAGATGGAATGTAGAGATGGCCTCCTCCTTACAGAGAGTTGAGAAGAACTCCAGATGATTCTCCTTTGTAACGCAGTGAGAAAGGAGATCTGCAGAGTTGGACCTGCTTGTGGCTGAGCACAAGGTGAACGTGTGAAATCCCAAAGTGTTGGGTGCATCATAATGAGATAGAAATGAAGATTATTTATTAGTATCCTCTAAGCAAAGAGTTGACAAGAAACTCCAGATGACTCTCCTATGTAATGCGGTGGGAAAGAAGATCTATTGAGTGGGCATGCCTGTGGACGAGCACAGGTGAACGTGTTCCTAGTGGTTGAGCACTAGTGAAGAAGTGGTTCTTCTCTGTAATGCAATGAGCCAGAGATATGGACATCCCCATAGGATGTGCCCTTAGTGGCTGATCAATAGTGGGTGTATGAGATCCCTTTCTATACTATTCAAGAGTCAGACCTTCATGTAACCCTAATTGTAATGTAAAGGGTACAGGTTGGCCCCACCTCAATGTAATTGGTAATTTAATGGTTATTATTAATTATACTGTGTCTTAGATATGTTGGCCCTATTGTTCCAATAGACACTTTTGTTGATAGGTCAAGTCTAATATAAGTAAAGGTATATTCCCCATTGTGGAATCATATCTTTCATGTGAGTTTGGAAATTTCAGCAACTACACCTTCTTGGGAAAAGTACGCACCTCTCTTGGGCACTATTCTTCTAGGGTTTGAGCTCCCTCTTGTGTGCTAGGTTTTATTGGTGGTGAAGGTATTTCTCTTGAAGAATATAGCAAAGGATTTTGGCTGGGTTTTCTTCCCTTGTTGAGAAGGGTTTCCTAGGATACTTCTTGTGTTCTTGTGCATGGTTTTTCCTCTTGTGATCTTGGTTGCTGCAGCATTATTGGTTATGGTTAAGTCAAATGATAAAATGGAATGAAATTCAGGATTAGCCTTTCTCATAGAAACATCAACAATAACCCCATTTGAATGTAATTGAAATTTATAAATAAATAATTAAGTCGGACTGGAAGCACACCGTGTCGTGAGCCCGATATGAATATGATAGGAATTGAATTTTACTCTAAGTATAGAAAGAAAACACACTTCGGTCGAGATCGAAACCTAGATGGTGACTATGTCAAGGAATATCCTCTTGCTTTAACCTTGTAATCATTTAATGAAATAATTGTGCATTTGATTATGATTAAGCTCAGACCATTCAAAATATTCAATAAATAAACAACACAATTGATTAGGACAAGAAATATGAAACTGCTAAAACATACTAATACAATAGTGATTTTGCATAAAATAAACAGATACACAAGAATTATGAGAGAAATCAATTTGCATAAAGAAAACCTATACTTACAGTACAACAATACAAGACTAAGGAGGGGGGCCTACCTCCTTATGCAAGGTACTGAATAAAACCTTCAATCACACACTGAGCTTCAGATGATCATTTACATGAAAAATAGAGCATGAGAATCAGAATAACAAATTTATTACTTCTGAGAAACAATGTTCAAGATTACAATATCTGATGCCCCTTTTTCATATCAATATGGGCCTTTATACATTTTACGTCGTTCTTTATTTAGCAAGAAAGCATCGAGAACAACCATGAGGATATGGGATCCTCAGGATATTCTCTAATTCATTCAAGAACTTGACTAAGATAGACATGGTGGTGTCCTTCTTAACCCAACATCTTCCTTGACTATCATAATATAGTTGGAGCAGTTTCCCATACCTTGGACTGATAGTTTCCAGCTATCTGCTTGTCATTTCCTCTTTTTCTGTTTGCTTCTATTTCTCGGGATGATGGGATGGTGGAGACTTTTTGTAATATGGTTGTCACAATTGGAAAGCTTCAAACAAAATTTTTGGTGTCCTGTTGCAGCAGCGGAAATTAAAGATCATCATTATTGTGTTGCATCGACTCAGATTTTTGTTTGTGTAGTAGTGTTAGACTTGAGTTGTATTAACATCAGGTCATGTTGCATCAACTAGGTATTGTGTTGCAACAAATAAATATTGCGTTGCAACAACTAGGAATTATGTTGTAGCAATGTAAGATCATGTTGCAGCAACTAGGAACGATGTCACGACAAAGTAATATTGTGTTGCAACAACTTCCTTGCTATACCAATGGCATATCTTCTGTAACAATATCTCAACACATTCATTAGTAAGCATAAAAGGGTCAACTTTAACCCTATTTACACTAGAAAAATCATCTAAAATGACATGAATTGTGGTGAAGAAACCCGGGGAAAAATTATTTCGTTATACTCAAGATCTAGCTAGGATAATGGAAAAAGGTAGTGCAAGAAATTAAGATAAGGGTGTGAAAAAGGTGGTATTTCGGACGCCCATCATCTCCCCCCAACCAAAAGCGTTGCATGTCCTCATGAAACTACTATGATTAGTCTGAATCTGAAAGGGAAGCGGTGGAATGAAGACTGTTGATGCTGAAATATTTATGTCTAGCCTCATATGTCGAGTAATACCCTCCATCCCTTTCAATGTCATGCCAATAACATTCCAACTACATTTTTCCCAAATGATAGTCTTATTGATACTCAAGATAAGGAAACCAAATAATTGGGTATCAGAATCTCATCCCTATCTAGTGATTTCCACATGCCTTCATGCACTGGACATATCTACATACTCGTTTCAAAGCCACTGTGAAATTATGGAAATTGAAAGAATCCTTTGTCCTTATCTCTATTGTTTCTTGTTCCCATCTTTTTCTGCTTCCGTGTAGAGTAGTTCACTTAAAAAATATTATGCATTCTACACAATCAAAGATGGATTCTTATTTATTATTGGCCACAAAAGTTGCATGCTCATGAGAGTTAACCCATGCATAATGTGAGATGAGAATGATCTTGGGATTATGGAAATCTCCTCTTACCTAGAGGTTGCAACCTTGATTCTTCTAAGAAACGAACATATCACTCTTCCACTGGTCCTGGTTTCTCATAAATGATGTGAATTCCCGTAACTGGATGTCTCCAACAAAAGGATTTGGATTCCATTCTGGCTCAAAATCTAGGAGGATGTCATGCTGGATAATTTCACACAACAAGTTTTTATCTTCTTTGTTGCTCTCGTAATATACATGTAGGAAGGTCTCTAGAGAGGGAACTTTATAGGGTTTACGTGTTGCCACTACTATAAACTAGAACATAAAGTATCTCTCATTCAGGAATACTGAATAAACTAGAGAGGATGCTCTACGAATGAGGATGGATCCCAAGAGGGAGCTCATATGTCGTTTATCTCCCTTTAGAAGTGTAACTTGGGCTTGTAGCTAAGAGGCCTTATTGGTATATTTCTTCCACTATTCCCATTTACATCGATGAATTCCCAATTTCTCATCCCATATCTGCCTAACGTTATATAAGACTTGTCTGCATTCTTTTGGGGGACTATTCCTTTTTCATAATTATCGGCTAGGATTTTCCATTTATCCAATTAGGTTGTTAGCAAGAAGTCACCCTCAATGTATGTTTGGACTCCAACATCTTCCACAAGGATTTTTGTCTGGGTTTTGTTATTGATATGCTCAAGAGGCATTACCTCTTCTATCTATTCTCCATGGTCCTCAGTCAAATCTACCTCAGTTTGAGTTTCAACATTCACTTGCTCAGGAGGCAAGACCTCTTCTGGTTTTTTTTCTTGGTCCTTCGTCAGGGTTGGTTTAATTTGAGTCCAAAAATCCACTCGTTCCAACAGTGCCATTGTTCTCCAAACATCCCTTCTTTCTCTGACTAATGCACTAAATTATTCTCCAAGATTCTCACAAACTTGGTCACTGAGTTGAGCCACTTGGGGAAGACAATCAAGGCTTGACTAGTCCTTTTATAGTTCTTCCCTTAATGTTCTCACTCACTTTTTCAATCTTTGATTAAATTTCCTTAAATTGAGGTTCTCTTGTGTAAGGATAGAATATAATGCCCTAAAGATGTTATCTGCAATATGTTGTTTCCTCTTATGTTTGAGATTCCTCCTTTTAGGTGTTGCAACAAGACCTTATTTTACATTCTTTGTTGGCCCTTGTGTTGCAACCAAATTCTTGTCCTCTCCTTATGTTGCAACAAACTCCTCATTATGGCCTTGTGCTGCAGTCGAGTGTGTGTTTTCTTTTGATGGTTCTTGTGTTTTAGCAGGGGCTTTATCCTCAGGAGGTTCTTCTTCAATTGGTTATATTCCCCTTGCTCATTTTTGTGTTTCTGCAAGGGTTCTTCCCCTATTGTTTCTTGTGTGGAAGCAGGTGATTCTTTCTCTTTGTCTCTTGTGGAGCCTAATTCTTCTAATGGTTCTTGTGTGTGAGCAGGGATGTCTATTTCCTTCATTGGTTCTTCTTCTCCTGTTGGTTCTTGCATGTCAATAAGGATGCTCATTTTATATGAGGCGTGTGTTATCCTCTTCCTTGGAACATGAACCTCAAGTATTGTTTCGACTCTTCTCTTCCATGTGGGTCGGGCCTTCCTCTTGGGGAGTGTGTTACCCATGATCTCAATTTCACGGTCATGGGAGGATTCTTGGTGTTTTTCCTCCCCCTATAAAGGTTGTCCTAGACCTGTTCTATGTGATGTAACTTATCTCATTTCTTCCTCTGGTGTTGTAAGTTTCTCTGTAACCGGAGGAGAGAGACCCATACAATCTTCCCATGCACAATTTTATCGCTCCAATACGTGTTTTTTGAGGAGCTTAATGAGCCCTTGATGAGAGGGGAAATCATGTGGCCTCTTATCCCTCTGTACATGGTGAGCCATGTGCTATAAAAATTTCCAAAGGAAAAAAGGAATGTTAATTGACCTTTGGCACCACAAGTGGTTCAACAGCTTCAAGTGACACCAAAAGATGATTCCATAGTGCCCCTCACATGTGAGATATTTTTAGATATGGTATGCAATATTTTCCCAAAGTGGGGTCAGGGAGATTCTGGAAAACTTATTCCATTTCTTTGTCAATTCTTCTCCATCCTGCAAAAATTCTTCCTTCATGACGGGTAATGCTAATTTTTGGGAAAACCATCATTCTCCATCTTGTGGAAACCCTATTAATGTTGTGATTTCCCCTTCATCCACCATGATTGGAAACCCTCAGACTTCAGACCTGTCATCCTCCAGGATGAGTGTGAGTTCTAAAGAAACATCTTCATCGAATCCTTGTAATCTTTTTATGTATATTTTCCATCTCGCGGCTTGGAAAATCCTCCATACTCTATCATCAACTCGGAGTAATCCCACGTTTGGCTCGTGGCGAATGATAGAGCCACCCATGGTTTTCCAACAGAATTTTTCTATTCGAGTTCACAACTTCCACTGGTAGGTTGCATAGGTCTTGCAATGTTCTAGTGGGGGAAATAACAGAAGGTATGAATTCACCACCTTTTGGAAATGACAAGTTGGCGAAGGAGGAAATTTTTTGAAGCATAATTATTATGGATTTTCATTGAGTGGGCATGGTAGTGGTGAGGTGGTGGGGCTATACGATTTCCTATCGTGGGATTCATGGTTGGACAAGTTAGTCACATGCATTTAAATGTCATAAGTGTGTAAAGATGGTAATTCGTGGGATTTATGGCACGTGAATGGGTGGTTAAATCAGTCAACTCAACTCAATTTCAATTAAATGATGTGCAAAGTGTAAAATAGGGGCGCACACCTTTTCATTACTTACCTCATGTACCATGTATCTCATTCATGTGGGTTGGCATGTTGTCACGAGATGGTTTCTTGTGTTGGCAACTCATGTCATGTCCTTAGTGGATGAACTAATGATCAACTGTCTCGGTGTTGTGTTCTTCGTACAAAGTACCACGATGTTTCCAAGTGTCACTATGTAAGGAGATGTTGCAACATCATAAGCATCTAGGGTGTTGTAGCAACCAAACCCTTTCTTAAATATTCTTTGGGTGTTGCAACAACTGGATTTTTGCATTAGTTATGATCATGTTGTAGCATCGCAATTTGTTGCAGCAACTAGTTTTCTACGTCAGTTATGATCATGTTGCAACATTGCGATGTGTTGCAACAACTGGATTTATGTGTCAGTTATGATTGTGTTGCAACAATTGGATTTCTGCATCAATTATGATCATGTTACAACATCGCGATCTGTTGTAGCAACTGGATTTCTACATTAGTTATGATCATGTTGCATCATCACGATGTGTTGCAACAATTGGATTTTTGCGTCAGTTATGATTGTGCTACAACATCACGATGCATTGCAGCAACTGGATTTATGCGTCATTTTTTATCGTGTTGTAGGATCGTGATATGTTGCAACAAATAGATTTATGCATCAGTTATGATCGTGTTGCAGCATCACGATGTGTTGCAACAAATGGATTTCTATTTCAGTTATGATCGTGTTGTAGCAATTGGATTTTTGCGTCAGTAATGATCATGTTTCAGCATCACGATGTGTTGCAACAATTGGATTTTTATGTTAGTTATTATCATGTTGCAACATCGTGATGTGTTGCAACAACTAGATTTCTACATCAGTTTTGATCGTGTTATGACATCGTGATGTGTTGCAGCGACTAGATTTTTGTGTCAGTTATGATCCTATTGCAACATCGTGATGTGTTGCAACAACCAGATTTCTACGTCAGTTATGATCGTGTTGCAACAACTGGAATTCTGCATCAATTATGATCATGTTACAACATCATGATGTGTTGCAATAATTGTATTTGTAAAATAAAATGTGGTGACTTCTCCTTAAAAGTTACAAAATGAAATAGTTTTTTTTTCTATGAGCTTACAAGTTCGAAAGTTTCTCTTCTTTCTATATATTATATATTATATATAATATATAATACATAAAACCACAAGAAAACTTAACCAACAACCTATTATCTTTATACCACCTGCACGCAAGAGACCATTTGATGTCGAGAGTACCGAGGGAAATTCGACCATATGACGTTGAGAGTATTAATTTTTTTAATTAATGAAAATCTCGACAAAAATTCAACAAACTTCTAGGATTTCATCAATAGTACAAATAGGTGTTCGTCAATAGTAGGATAAGCAGTTCGTCTGAAAAACATCAAGTACCTCGGTACCTTGTCGTTCTTGCGACGAACCTAGGTGAAAGTACATCGATTATTCTTTTAGTGTACAATGAGCCTAAAAGAAATGTATGATGAAGCGTAGTTAATCTTACGATGGATGTATGCCGAAAATTACTTTAAATTGTGGTTGATTATGCTCCAATTTTGTCATACATTAGTCATTCTTTTGTGGAGCTAGCGACGAAGCATACTCTTTTCTACAATGACAATGACTTTGGAAATTGGTCGATTGTGCTCCAATTTCTTCGTATGTTAGTTGTTCTTCCGAGGAACTAGCGATGAATCATAGTCGAACGTACGTCGAACCTATGATGACAATGACTTTGAAAAATGGTCAATTGTGCTCCAAGTTCATTGCAATGGGTCGTTATTCCGACGAAAGGGTGGCATAGATTGCTCGCTTGTACGACAAACCTACGATAACAATGCTTGTTAACATTGGTCGATTGTGGTCCACGTTCATCATAGGTTGGTCTCTCTTACGACGAAAATGAACTAGATGTGTGATGAAAGGTTCTTGATTGTACGACATAAGTTTTCATCTATCGTGTGACGACAAAGTGTTACGTCAAATGTACAATGAAAACATATTTTGTTGCAAGTACGAGGTCTATGATGCGACGAAAAACAAATTGTAGGCTTCCTCATACTTGTGATGTTTTTCCGATGAACCTTCATTGCTAAATTATCATAAAATTGGTTAAATGTACTAGTGCTAGGTATACCTAATATCTAATACCATGTTAAAATCAATGGAGAGCAAAAGGAACATAATCATAAGCATTCTCATAAAAAAGAAACAAAATATATACCTTAGAAACCCAAAACCAGGAAAACCTACACCAATAGATATATCTATTATCCTTAGCCAATCCAAATCCAACCAAGACTGACCACTTAAGGCACTTTCTAATAGGAAAAATGGAGCCTTTATATATGCTTCATTACACATAATACAATGTGCTAATACTACATGTTGTAATTGTTGGAGATGTAATCCTTGAGATTGCATTACATGTAACATGAATTGTAAATATGAAGAGTCATAGTTTATAAGAAAATTCATCCATTGGGAAAGACGAACAGTCACGTTTTGTGTATTTATTGAATCTCAAGATAATGCAATAACAATAATGGAGTTACGAGTTCTACTAATGCCTGGCCTGAAAGTGGTATTATAGCTAATATAACTCCATGATTTGATTTCCTGGCATTTCATTTCCTCCTGCAAACAAAAACGGCATTCCTGTCTTCCTTCCAGTCCTCCTGCATTCTCTGGTCAGTTTTTCTGCGTTGTTCCAGTTTGTGTGCGTCGTGTCATTTCTGCGTGCCTCTCTTGCATCCAAGGTTATCACGCCCTCGAGCTGACGCCTCCATCTTTCACACATGCAAACATTGTTTAACAACCACAAATTATTCCAACTCGTCGATTGTGCACGTAAAACCCTAACTTGGATAGTTTACACATGGATTTCAATATGTACACTGAATCATGAAAATGACTTGAAATTCATTGTCGCTCACACCTGAACCCTATTTTGTACGCCTTCCCTTCATGTCTTCCAGTCTATAAATTCACACGACTGCACCTCACAGACCCCCCTTCGGCTTCATTTATGAAACGAATGAGTGTTGTGAAAGCAACGGGCTGCTCGAATGGGATATTCATTGGAAATCAGAAGTTTTCGGATTCATATAAGTATCGGAGGCCCTGCCCATTTGAAGAAATTGAAGGCTCGAGCAACATAAAGATTAAGTAACAGTTTGCCATGCCATTTTTTCCACGGTAGGCTATCTAAGTGGTTTTGACTTGTAAAGAGAACTGGTGTGGTGTTGACTTGTAAAGAGAACTAGAGAGAATGGTAAATAAATACATAAAGATCAAGAGCACTTTGATCTTCAATGACCTTTGGAATGGAATTTGTGAAGCAAAAACAATCATTGAAGAAGAAGTTGAATCATGCTTTGAATCTGTTGTCTCAGAAGCAAATTCTAAGAGTAGTAGACAACCCATTCCAACATCAAATAAAGAAAGTGCCATATGGAAGGACAAAGAACATAAAGCATATGCTTTGATCTCTACAATAGTAAGTGGAGAGGTGTGTTATCATATTGCTTCTATTAACGAATCCTATAGTGCTTTGAATAGATTGAATGACTTGTATGACACACACTACAAATTGGAACTAATACAACTAATGGTGAATGTCTTAAACCTAGAGGTGATGAATGCTGACCCTATGGCCTTAGATTTAGAAATCAAAGCCATAATGCATGACATTAATGCCACCGGGATGAATATAGACCTTCCTTTCACAGTCTTCATTAAGGCCCTCTACCCTACATATTCTCACTACCTTGAATTGTTACAAGAAAGTGGTCAAATGAAATCCACCACATTTGACAAGTTGGTGGAGAAAGTTGTATAACATGAGAAATCCTTTGGAAATAAGTTAGCTCATTCCATTGGTGAGACCATGTATCTTGCTTAGAAAGAGAAGAGTAAACCACATTATTCTTCTAGAGGAGAAGGAAAAAAAAGGGGACATGGAAGAAATAATTTCAGAGGCAGGGGGTAGACACAACCAAGATGAAAGATCCAATCTTCACTGTACTCGTTGCAAAAAGAATGGGTCACATGAAGGAAATGACTGCAGATTTCCATGGGATAAGATCAAAGAAGATAGACATAATCATAAAGAGGACAAAGGTAAATCTTCAGAACCAACGAAAGGTAAACCACCTGAACCTTCTCATTACATTTTTTCCTATTGCAATATATAAGTAACAAAATAAATATATACTCCTTGGATAGATGCATGGCTTCTTGACATAGGTGCAACCTCCCACATGAAATTCCAAAGAGACTATTTTGAAGACTTCAATGCCAATGTAGATGGCGTAGTGTATTTTGCAGATAAATCGAGTCTGAATTCGTCGGGAATGGGCACCATCAGGATCAAAATGCCTAGACTCCTTTATTTTCTTTTGCATGATGTTCTCTCTCTTCCTGAGCTACAAAGGAACTTGTTCTCCCTTGTGCACATACAACAATAAGGCCACGTTGTCCATATGTTCAGTGGAAAAGTTGAAATAAGGAAGGATTCTAACAACATGATTTTCATGAGTGGAATGAAAGATGGAATATTGTTGAAGCTGAAAGGGAAATCTGCCTATACACAAAACGTTGCATATTTCTCTCATCACGATGAAGGTATAATGTCATCTAGTCTTCCGCGGCATGCTAGATTTGGTCATATTAATTATGACAATCTTCATTTGTTGAGAAACAATGGTGTTTTTGGTTTGCCTATTATTCCTAGGAAATTGAAGCAATGTGATACTTCTATCCTTGGAAAGAACAACACACAACCATTTCATGATTCTACTTCCAGAGCATGTAGAAAACTTGAATTGATTCATTTTGATTTGTATGGCCCCATGCTTGTTCCTTATGTGAATGGAAATACATGTATCATGTATTTTATTGATGATTATAGTAGGATGTGTTGGGTGTACTTGATGAAAGATAAATCACAAGCTTTTGAAACTTTAAAAAAAATGCATGTATAGATTCAAAATGAAGCTTAGTCTTATATTGGTCCTCTTCGTACTAACAATGGAAAATAATACACATCTAAAGAATTTGAAAGCTACCTTTTCCAACATGGAATCAAACATCAAATCGCAGTTCCATGCAATCCTCAATAGAATGGTGCAGATGAAAAAATGAATAGGGCACTCCTAAATATGGTTCGTTCCATGATGTTTTTCATGTTAGGGAATAGGGTGGAACCTGTTACAAAATAGATAGACAATTCTGCAAATAATCGAAGAGGGAATAAAATTTCGAAGACAAAGGTGGTGTATAAAGACACCATTACAACACTTAATCACAACACACTATGATTACAACATCACAATGCATATTGTACATCCTGTACACAACAATGATATCACTTGATCGCTCGATACTGCTTGATGATAATGACCCATGAGGTCTGTTATTTATAGCCTCAAGATCTAACCAAATTCCATGAAATTAGGAGGATCTTATCCACATATAATTGTCGGTCGTTAGAGTTGACTCCATCAAATATGCATTGTCTATTCATCTCAACAAGGATGCTCGACCCGATCGTCCATACATCCAAATCATAGACGATTACTTAGTTGGTTGATCTAGTGATCGACTATCTTTGATTGCTTGTCCTGACCAACATAATTGTCGACTACTCGACCTATTAATATAGACATCTAGTCGATTTCCCAACTGGTTTTTTCTAGATGTAAGTCCACCGCTTGACTAATTGATTCTAGGAGAAGTGTGATGAACCATTGATCCAGGGGATCAAAATTTGCTCAAAAATCAAAGTGCTCAGAATTGTTTCAAAATGGATATGTGTGTAGGCCTCGTCCTCACGATCCCAACAAAACTTGAACAGGTTCAAACTGACGTCGTATGAGTGAGATATCATGTTATGTCCATTTTTCCAAACAAGAAAAAATGTGTTGACTGTACAATCCGTACAGTGCTGACGTGGCAGGGTACGGTCCCACACGTGGCAGGTGACATGGAATGTCCATTGTGCAGAGGTGTTGAGTTGGCAGGTTGACTAGGTAGGCTATGTGGCAAGGTACGTGGACCAGTGGATTGTTGACACATGTCATTTATTTGGTAAGTGATATGGTGCCATGTGGCCCAATCGTGGGCTGCCACGTGGCACCCCTCCAGTTTATTAAAGGTTGTGCAGTCCGCGGGGGTCGAACCCTTGACCTCATGGGAAAGTGGCATAGCTCTAACGTAGGTCGGGCTAACAGCCCGCCTATGAGTGTTTCTTACCCATATACTCTGTTATACACATTTGAATTGAAACAAGTGTTGGGTTGGTGGAAGAAAAGGGTTGGGGCTTAGCCCCAGCCTCCAGTTCATACTTCACCACATACGACCATTCCTTAACCAATGGCACGCGGGGTTTAACACACCAATGATCATGATGCCACACGCCCAACCAAGTGTCACCACCAACAAATGTGTGGGGATGTGTGCAACAATTTATCCACGGGGGCCGAGATATGCGCTAGGACGTGGCCATATGCCCCCCAATGTGACCAACACCTTCGCTCTAAGGGGTGCTAATCACACTGACAGTTTGAAATTTTTCCATGAATTGCGGGATGCATGTGGTGTTGGGTTTTTGGCCCAATAACGTTGTGGGAGCCGAGCTAGTCACACACAGATGCAAATTGGAGAACAAGAGACAACAAGCTTGAAGCAGAAATTTTCTAGGAAGGTATCTTCTTCATTTTTTGGCCAAACCAGGTGAAGAAAAAGCCCAGCTAGGGGTTTTTGGATGTTCTAGAGCCATTGGAGCCATCTATTTGGAATTTTGAGCATTATAAAGCATTGTTTTTATCACTTTGAGAAAATAATATAAAAGATCCATTGGAAGCTGGACTAGGAGATGTAGCCCACGAGAGGGGTGAAATCCTTTATCATTTGTTGTGTTATGTGTTTATTGATGGTTGTTATTTGTTGGTTATTATGTGCATATTAAGTGTGAAAAATCTCTAGTTTATGTGTTTGCAAATTGATCATTTTTCCCAAGCACACATAATTAACACTTACAAATAATTTAAAAGATACAAGTCTTCTCATTTTCAGATCAAGTTGGTATCAGAGCATAGGTTTTTGGAAGGATTGATTGTTTGCAAGTGTTTTGTTTTTTGATGCTTACAAGGTTGAAGCTCACAAGAGGATAAGGTCAACTTGTAGAGACAAATTCTTAACTGTCAAGATGGAGAACTACCAAATCACCTCAAGCTTCAAGGAGATATTCACCAAGTATGTCTCATGAGGAGAGTCATGGAACTCTTCCTTCAGAGGAGGAAACTTTCAGAAAAGATTTCTATGATATGACTGAGATGGTGAAAGTTTTATTTGAAGAAATAAATGCAATATTGCAAGGTGAAAGCTCAAACCCTCCAAAGGGTAATGGAGAAAATGGTGATAAAACACCAAAGGGAAATGGAGGGAATGGTGATTCTCCACCTCCTTCACCTCCATCTTCCACCTCTTCTACCATTTCACAACCACCTCCAAATTCTCCAAAAGAACATGGTAAAAATCCTCTACAAACTCCTTTGTTTAAGCTTGATATTAAGTTTGAATTGCCTATGTACAATGGAGAGGTAAATGCTAAGAAATTGGATAACTGGATTCGTCAAATTGAAGTCTATTGTAGGATACAAAGGATCACATATGATGAAACTAAGATTCAACTTGATTCTTTAATATTGGACAGTGCGACACTCATTTGGTGGGAAGCCAAAACTCAAGAGGACATGAAGAAACATGGTAAAGTTTTATCCTCTTGGAATGATTTTATTGTTGCACTTAAAAGACAATTTTATCCATTAGCATACATGCAGAAAGATATTATGGATTGGAAAACCTTTAGACAAGGTAAAGGGAAAAATGTACAAAGCTACACTCAAGAATTTAGAAGAAGGGATTTGATTTTGGGTAAAGATTTGTCTTCTCAAGAAACTTTACTCAAATATATTGGAGGATTGCATAGCTACTTGAGGCACACAATACTTATGTTTAACCCTACAAGTCTAGATGAAGTTTGTGTACAGGCAACTCATTTGGAAGAAAGAGGGAGGAATGAACCTGAAGAGGGCAGAAAGAAACATTTTGTTCATGGAGACAAAGGAAAGAAGAAGTTCAAGGGAAATGTAAGAAAGAATGCTTCAGTCAAGAAAGAGGGAGAGAAACTCACATGTAAACATTGTTCAAAATATGGCCATGATGAAGACCATTGTTGGAAACTTCATTCTGAAAAGAGACCCAAAAAGTTCAACAATAAGGGGAAACCAAAGACTGTTGCAACTGTACAACATGATTTAGGTTCTGATTCAGGCGATGAAATAAATATTACAGCCATGGGTTTTCAAGGTAAGGACTCTATTGCAAGTACTAGTTCTTCAAGTAGTAATAGCCTCAATGAAACTCAACAAGAAAAAGAAAGAATAGAGATTTTCCACATAAGGGTGATTTCAAACATACCAAGATAGATACTCTTTTTGATATTGGATCTCAAGAAAACCTCATATATGAAGACACTGTCAAGAAACTAAAATTGGAAACTACTCCACATCCTAAACCATACCCTATAGGATGGATATGTGACAATGCCAAATTTCATGTGACAAGAAGGTGTAAACTTAGATTTGCCATCACTACAAATTTTATAGATGAGGTAGAGCTTGATGTTATTCCTTTGGATATCTGTGGTATTTTGTTGGGAATTCCATACTTATATGATAGGAGAGCCATCTTTCATCATCATGAGAACAAGTATCATTTGTTTAAAAATGGCGTTGATTACATTGTTAGAGAACATACAAAGAAGTTGAATTTGTCACTTGTAAATGTTGGACAAATGAAGAGATTAGTCAATGCTAGTAAGAATTTTGTCCTCTTGATGATCAAACCCAGAGACAATGTTGAAAAAGAATCTTTCCAAGGTTTTGATTCAAAGTTGAAATCTGATTTATATGAGGTTGTTCACCAACATGATGAGATGTTTCAGGAACCAAAGGGATTGCCTCCAAAAAGGGCTATCCAACATGAGATACAACTGCAACAATATTGTCCTCTTCCAAACATTGGTATGTAGAGGATGTCAGGCATGGAGAATGTTGAAATTAAAAAACAAATCCAAGAGTTGCTTGATAAAGGGGTCATTATGCCAAGCACTTCTCCATGTGGATCACCAATTGTTTTAGTGCCAAAGAAAGATGGTACTTGGTGCATGTTTGTAGATTTCAGGGCCTTGAACAAGATTACGGTAAAAAATCGTTATCCTCTTCCTAGAATTGATTATTTTCTTGATCAATTGAAATATGCTAAGTATTTTACTAAATTGGATTTGAGAAGTGGATATCATCAGATTAGGATTACTGAAGGAGACACTTGGAAGGCAGCTTTCAAAACAAAGCAAAGTTTGTTTGAGTGGATGGTAATGTCATTTGGACTTTGCAATGCTCCTGCTACATTTATGAGAGTCATGAATGATGTTTTTAGACCTTTTCTTGATGATTTTGTGATTGTCTACTTGGATGGCATTTTAATATTTAGTAAATCTCATGAAGATCATGTTATGCATGTGAAGCAAGTTATGGATGTTTTAAAGAAAGAAAATTTATTTTTGAAGATGTCCAAATGTGAGTTTTGAAAGACCTCACTTATTTACTTGGGGCATATTGTTGGAGGAGGAGAATTGAAAATTGATCCCTCCAAGGTCAAATTTATTTTGGATTGGCCAAAGCCCAACAATGTGATTGAGGTAAGAATCTTTTTGGGAGCAACCCAATATTAGGGAAATTTTATTGCTAACTTCTCTTCAATTGCAACTCCATTACATGCAGTGACAAGCATCAAACAAGTTTTCCAATGGGGAGGTAAGAAACAAAAAACATTTGATGCATTGAAGGAGAAGATTAGTTCAACTCCAGTTCTTGCACTTCCATATTTGAGACAACTATTTGAGATCCAAATAGATGCAAGCAATTATGCAATGGGAGAAGTCTTGTTGCAACATGGTAAGCTCATTTGTTTTCATTCTAAAACTTTTAATGGTGCAGTGATTAAATCTCCTACTTATAATAAGGAGTTGTATGCTTTGGTGCAAAGTGTGAAAAAATGGAAACATTAATTGTTGGGAAAATAAATTATCATTCACACAGATCATCAACCATTGCAATACTTACAATAAAAAACGAAGCTGCAACAAGCAAGGCACTTTAGATGGATGAGTTTTCTACAACAGTTCCACTTGGTTATAAGGTATACAAAGGGCATTTATAATAAAGTTGTTGATATGGTTTCTAGGCCTATTGTTAGTGCTTCAGCTATTCTTAAGAATAATTCTATCATGCATGAGATCTATGTTGAACAATATGCTTTAGATGTTGATTTTAAAGAGGTTTATGCAACTTTGTGTCATTCTAACCAAGTTGAGGAATTGGATTACCATGTGCATGATAAGATTTTGTATCATCTATACAAGTTATGTATTCCATAGGGTGAAAGAGTAAAAATCATAAGGTAAGCTCATTCTTCTCTTATTGCTGGCCACTTCGGTGTAGGCAAGACGATGGCTAATTTGCAAAGGTATTGCTATTGGCCTAAAATGAATGAAAGTGTTTCAAGATATGCAAAAGGATGTTCTCTATGTGCTACAAGCAATCCTAGCAATAGAAAGTTGGGTTTGTATACTCCACTTCTGGTTCCTTCTCGTCCTTGGGAAAACATTTCCATGGACTTTGTAGGAGGTCTACCTATGTCTAAAAAAAATCATGATTATATTTATGTTGTGGTTGATCGTTTCAACAAAATGTGTATTTTGATGCCTTGTAAGAAGCAGGTTACAGCTGAGAAAATGACACATATATTCTTTCAACATGTTTGGGTACATTTTGGGTTGCCTAAATCCATTATTTCTGATCGAGATTCTTGATTTATTGGGAACTTTTGGTCAATTTTATGGGCACTCGTGGACACCAAGATGAAAAAGAGCACAACTTTTCATCCATAAATTGATGGTCAAACAGAAGTGGTTAATAGGACAGTAGTGCATCTTCTTCGTGGTTATTGCAACAAGCCTCCTAATATTTGGGATGAGCACCTACACTACATTCAACATGCTTACAACCCGGCTAAGCACTCTTCAACTCAAACCTCTCCATTTGAAGCATGTTTTGGTTTTTTTCCAAAATCTCCTTTAGATTTTATCTTTGGGAAAGACATTGCTATTGATGGTCAATATGACATTGATAGGGAAACAAAGTTCATTGAACAAATTCAGTTGGTGCATCAAATGGTACAAGAACAGTTGGAAAATATCCAAGCCAAGTACAAGACAAGACATGACAAGCATCGTGTTTATCACAGTTTCCAAGTTGGAGATGAAGTTTGGCTTTACATTAGCAGAGAGAGGATTAAAGGAGAAGTTAAAAGACTAAAACTAATTAGATATGGACCTTTCAAGATTCTTGAAAAGATTGGTAACAATGCCTTCCGTTTGGATTTGCCTCCTTATATGCAAATGTATGCAGTTGTCAATGTTGAGAATTTGAGATTGTATGAGCCTACTTTGATTGATGATCAAGGAGAAGATGTTCAGATTCCTTCTATAGATGATTTATCACCAGAATATCTTTTAGAGCTGCATGAAGACAAAATCCTTGGCATGAGGATGAGAACTTCAAAATGCGGGAATGTGGAATAACTTTGAATTGGTCTTAAAGGCATAAATCCAAGAAAGGCCAAGTGAATTGAGGTTGGAAAGGTGAGGGAACTGTACCCTCATCTTCAAATAGACTGAAAGTAGTCATTGGGAGGTCCAAAATATTCCCAATGGGGAGGACTGATCCAGGGGATCAAAATTTGCTCAAAATCAAAGTGCTCGAAATTGGTTCAAAATGGACATGTGCGTAGGCCTCATCCTCACGATCCCAACACAACTTGAACAAGTTAAAACATACGTCGTATGAGTGAGATATCGTGTTTTTTCCATTTTTCCAAACAAGCAAACTTTTTTTGGTTGTACATTTTGTACAATGTTGATGTGGCATGGTATGGTCCCACATGTGGCAGGTGACATGGACTGGCCACTGTGCAGAGGTGATGAATGGGATGCTGACTAGGCAAGTTATGTGGCAAGGTATGTGGACCAGTGTATTTTTGACACGTGTCATTTATTTGGAAATTGATATGGTGCTACGTGGCCTAGTCATGGGCTGCCACATGGCACCCCTCCAGTTTATAAAATATTTTCTAGTTCATGGGGGTCGAACTCCCGACCTCATGGGAAAGTGGCATAGATCTAACGTAGGTCCGGCTAACAGCCCACCTATGGGTGTTTTTTACCCCTATACTCTACTATAAACATTTGAATTGAAACAAGTGTTGGGTTGGCTGAAGAAAAGGGTTGGGGCTTAGCCCCAGACCCTGGTTCATACTACACCACATACGACCATTCCTTAACCAATGGTGCATGGGGTTTAACACACCAACGGTAATGATGCCACACACAGAGTGAATTTTTACCACCAACAAGCACACGGGGATGTGCGCAACAGTTTAGCCAGGGGGGTCGGGATATGCACTGGGGCATGGCCATATGGCCCCCCATACGACCAACACCTCTGCTCTAAGGGGTGGTAATTGTGCTAAAAGTTTGACATTTTGCCACAAATTGTGGGATGCGTGTGGTGTTGGGTTTTTGGCCCAGTAACTCTATGTGATCCGAGTTAGTCACACACAGGTGCGGATTGGAGAACCAGAGACAACAAGCTTGAAGGGGAAATTTTCCAGGAAGGTATCTTCTTCATTTTTTGGCCAAACCAGGTGCAGAAAGAGCCCAGGTAGGGGTTTTTGGATGTTGTGGAGCCATTTGAGCCATCTATTTAGCATTTTGAGCATTGTAAAGAACTTTTCTTTTTATCACTTTGAGCAAATAATATAAAATATCAATTGGAAGTTGGACCAGGAGATGTAGCCCAAGAGAGGGTTGGACTCCTTTATCATTTGCTATGTTATGTTTTTACTGATGGATGTTATTTGTTGGTTATTATGTGAATATAAAGTGTGAAAACTCTCTAGTTTATGTGTTTGCAAATTGATCCTTTTTCCCAAGCACACATAATTAACACCTACAAATAATTTAAAAGATACAAGTCTTCTCATTTTCAGATCAACCATCATGACTTGATGTTCCGACAACCCCCCATCAATAAATGTCTCTAGACATTCACGAGGTGAAATTACGTCATCATGACAACCCCCATAATTGCAGCTTTTTTAAGCCCAAACATCGTGTGGATCTTGATAATCGAGCTTCAGATAAATACTTTGTGAAGATATCAACAACCTGATCATCTGTTCCATAATATTCAAGAGAGACAATGCTCTCATGAACTAGTTGTCTCAAGTAGTGATCATGGAGCTCAACATGCTTCATATTACTATGGGAAACATGGTTTTTGACTACTTGAATGGCACTCTGATTGTTAGAATAGATTGTAGTCAATGTATGAAAAATAAAGCCAAGCTCACCTAGAATTTTGTGGATCTAGACTACTTCAATACCTGCTTGAATGATGCCATGATATTCTTCTTATGTATTCAACAAGGTGAATTTATGTTTCTTGCATGACCATAGAAATGATCCAGTGTTGAGGCGAAACAAATTGTGAGGCATGGAATTTTGATCATCATTTTCACCAGCCTAGTTAGAGTCGGTGAAGCCAACTAGTGAATTTGAACTTCGACAATACTTGATACCAAAATGAAAGGTACCCTTGAGATAGTGGACAATTTGTTTGATTGTTTTCCAGTGGATTTTTCTGGGGTCCTACATAAATAGAGAAACCACACTAAAAAAAAAATGAAATCTAGGGTCAACTACGAGTAAGATAAATAATATTTCCGACCATTTGTTGATAAAGTGTAGGATCAATTGTAAGAGTTTAATAGGTTTTGGTGATTTTTACTCCAGATTGAAAAGGAGTAGCATATGAATTACAATCGACCATATTAAAAAGTATCAAAAGATCCATTATATATCTAGATTGAGAAATGAAAAAACCATCACACGGTGGTAATACTTGAAGACCCAAAAAATAATGCAAAGTACCAAGATCTATCGTGTCAAAGGATTCAACAAGTTGTTTCTTCAATATAAGAATGATATCATTGTTATTGCCAAGAATGACAAGGTCATGAACTTATACAACAACAACCAAAGTGTTTCATTGGTATGGAGTAAATACAATTTGTGATCATATTCACAACGTGTGAAACCAAGTTGAAGAAAGAAATTGTTGATCTTAGCATACCAAGCTCTGGGAGCTTGCTTCAAACCAATAAAAGAATTATTGAGTCTACAAACCAAGTTAGAATTTGTCAGAAAACTAGGAGGTTATTCCATGAAAATTTATTCAAACATGTATCCATGAATAAAAACACTCTTCACATCCATCTTATGGATTTTCCATCCAAAACAAGCAGCAAGGGAAAGAATCAGTCGAACAAAGTTCATTTTTTCAACTGGGAAAAAGGTATCAGTGTAGTCGATACCTTCTTGTTGGGAAAATCCCTTTACAACCAAGTGAGATTTATGTTGTTCATAAATACCTACAGAGGTAAAATTGGTCATATAGACCCATTGAAACTTCACAACATTATTTCCTTGTGGTCAAGGAACTAAGTCCCAAGTGTGATTCTTTGACAAAGAATCAATGTATGTCTACATACCATGTTCCCATTTAGGTTGTCCTTGAGCATCTGTGTAGGAAACATGATCATAATTTTCAAGTACACGAGTCATCAATGCAACACTGGCATGTTTCTTTTGAATTCAAGTTTTTCTTCTACAGGAAATATCACTGGCATCAAGTATATCAACTTCAATTGTCTTTCCAGCCTATCTACATAGACAAGAAACAAGTGAACTCTTTTTCATTACACAATTTCAATCAATAGTTGGAATACTTTTAGTCAATGGAGATGGTGGACCAGTTGAAACAGATATCAACAGACTAATCAACTCAGAGGTCGATGGTCTAGTCAAAACATGGAAAAAATTTGACTGTCCAGTCGAAGGACTAAAAAATGGAACAAGAAAACTAGAGTCAAAGAAAACATCAAAGGGATCATCCTACAACAATCCAGAGGAGGCATTCAACAACTTGATGTCAGAAGACATCTCATCAAACCATGAATTTTTTTTTATAATGATTTTTCAATTGACATGATCAAACAATTGATAGGCCTTAGACTGTTCATATTAGCCCAACATGCTGGAAGCATGACTCTTTTCATCCAACTTATTTATGCAATCATCGTAAATATAATCCTAGGAAACACATCGAAACACGCAAAGGTGGTTGTCTGAAGGATTATTTCCACACCATTGTTTGACTAGAGCCACCGAAGGAACAACTATAGTTGAGATGTGATTGAGTAGATAGTTTTCACAATATATAGCTTCAACCCAAAAGTGAGGAGGTGGATCTTTGGTCTACAAAAGACATCTAGTAATTTTGACTAACATCTAATTCTTGCATTTTGCAATGCCATTCTGTCAATACCAGATCGAACTAGGTATTCTCAAAAGGTCGATTTACATAATCACCACCATTGTATGGTATTAGGCACTTAATGGGTCGACCACATTGATTTTTATAAAAGTCTCTAAATTATTTGAACTTTTCAAACACAAGATTCTTATTCTTCAGAAAATAGACCGAAGTGAAATGAGAGAGATCATCAATGAAAGTTAAGATATACCTTGCACCTGCTAGGGAAGGTATATTGATGAAACAAACATCACTATGAACTAGATCCAGGAGGTTTTGTGCTCACCACGCTTTACCATAGTCAAAAGGTGTTCGATGATGCTTCCAAGAACACAACCTTTACAAACTCCTTCAGGGGGAAACACTTTAGGTAGACCAAAAACCATGTTCTGAGTTGCCATCGGCTGCAGACTTCGAAAATTTAGGTGTATGAGTCATTCATGCCAGGTTCAACTTCGCTCATCAGTGTGAGAAACAAGATCAGTCGGTTCATTTTTGGGTTGAGTTGTGTCACGAAATTTATACACACTGTCCTTCAGGTCAAGAAACCCTTCGATGAAAATCGATTGAAATTTCTTCAAATCTTGAACAAATAACTGATTTGGCCAAATTCTACAACATTACCTGTTTGTGTTAGTTTGAGCAACAAATAATAGATTGGCACTGCGATTTGGCACATGATATACGCCGACAATTCTCCCATGTCGACAGGAAACATCACCCTGACCAACAATATCGAGAGTGAAATCTTCGGCAACATAAATATTCCTCTCCTAGGCTTTATTCAAGGATGTGAACAAGGAAGCATCATTGGTCATATGTTGAGTGCACCCAAATTCAGCTACCCTTTTTTTCTACACATAATGAGACAACAAGGCTTGAGAAGTTCTGACTTGGAAGGTGAAATTATCAGCACGTCTGCGAACAACAAACATGTCTCCTTCATTGTGTTTAACCTTCTCCTCTAAATCATCTATCTTCTTGTAGAAAAATTTATCCACATGTCTAGTCTTTCCATAGTACTAACATGTCTTCTTGTTTCAACTTTGATGGGGTGCATCTTTTTTCCCTTTAGGTTTTTTGTCATGGCATCCAAGTCTCTATGTAGGGGTATCAAACCATCCTCTTTCCCTATGATTCAACTTTCTATTTCCCTTGAGCAACTGAGCTTGATGTTTACCACCAAGCTTATCTTCTTCAATAAATTGGTGCTAATCATTAATCAAAAGGCCACATAAATATTCAAAGGTGTAATCCTTACCATATTCATTTTGTTCCTTTTAGTTGGCGTGAAAATTTGAAATGAACATGCTGAATGGTGTTCTCAAATTCATCGGGACTAACTCAATGAGTTTTCCATGTTTCTTCTGATAATTATTTCCACATTCATCCAATTTCAACTGGAGTTCCTTTACACACACCAGATAGTCCTCTATTCTGTCAAAAGAATGAGGATAGAGAGAGATCAATTCTTTCTCCAACTGCCTGACGTGGCTTTCATCTACTCTGTCAAACAACGACTTCAACTTCTTCCAGACTTGATGAGGGTAGTCGATTCCAGGTGAAAACAAATATACTATGAGATATAGGTAATTATGACCCCCACAACCTCATCCTTCTTGCCATCAATAATGAACTTTTCCTAATCGTCTCTTGGATCTGGATTCATAGTATTTGTATATTTCCACAGTCCTTTACTCTTTAGCAGGGTTTCCATTTCTAGTGCCTATATTACATAGTTTGATTCGTTCAAAATTACAATATCAATCTTCGAATCCATCTTCGATATCTAGATAGAAATGTTCTGTTTCAATAATTTCCAATAGGAAAACCACCGGCCCAGATTCAATCACACAACAAATCAGACTCAACAAGGTTTGTGGATAACAAGTGAGGTTTCAAACCATCGACTCAGATACCATGTTGGGGAATAGGGTGGAACCTGTTACAAAATAGACAAATAATTTTGTAGATAATCGAAGAGTGAATAAAATTTTGAAGACAAAGGTGGTGTCTAAAGACACTGTTACAACACTTAAGCACAACACACTGTGATCAAAACATCACAATGCATGGACATCTTGTACACAACAATGATATCACGTGATCGTTTGATCGCTCAATATTTCCTGATGATAATGGCCTATGAGGTCTATTATTTATAGCCTCAAGATATAACCAACGTCCATGAAATCAGGAGCATCTTGTCCACATATAAATGTCGATTATTAGGGTTGACTCTGTCAAATCTACACTGTCTAGTCGGTTTTCCAAGGATACTTGATCCAAATATCCATGCATCCAACTCATAGTCGATTTCTTAGTTCATTGATCCACCGACGAACTATCTTCGACTATTGGTCAATTGTCTGACCAAAAATATTGTCGACTACTCAAACGACTAATGTAGAGATCAGGTCGATCTCTCGATTGATTGTTTCCAAATGTAGGTCAACTGCCCGACCGATTTATTCTAGGAGAAGTGTGATGAACCATTATGAATTAATGTTCCAACATTTCAAGAATGTAAGATTGATGCTTTGGGTTGATGTAGTTCTATGTGCATTTTATGTCAACAACATGTTTCCATATCATGCTCTTCAAAACAAGACTTCTTATGAAATGTGGTATGGTTTCATTCCTTTGGTGAGGCATCTCAGGTTTTTTGGTTCCACCTTCCATGATTTGATTCCTAAGGAGTAAAGAAGAAATCTTGATGCAAGGAGTCAAAAGTGCATCTTCTTAGGGTACTCAAATACCACTAAGGGATATCGTATTTACAATGAGACAAACAATAAATTTATCCTTTCCAGAGACATAATCTTTCTTGAATCCTCCAAGAATGACAAAATTGTTGAGAGGCAGCTTGGTCATCTGGATAGATTCACTTGTGTAAATACATATCATTAATTTGATGATTAGATTCCACATATTGAAATGGGGATCCCTATCTTGGGTCAATATCTAGAATCTCCTTTTGAAACACCATCTTCCCTGCATGAAGAAGTTCCAACCACTTTTCATTAGAACCTTAAGTTCATTTGGATGATGTGATCGAGAGGATTGAAAAGTTGAGTCTTGATGAGAACTCATCACCATCTCAATTAACTGAGAAACCTAGACCATCTCATAAAGGTCCACCAAAATGGCTCACAAAAACACTTGAAAGTGTTCATCCTAATGAGGTTGGAAAGAAATGAACCATAATTTCCTCAAGACAAGATGGAGGTAATGTAGATAATTCAAAGTCAAGTGATGTAGATGACATCTATGTTTCATATGATTGTGAGTTGAGTTTATCTACTAACCTTGAACAAACTTCCTTTGAATAAGCTACTTCTCATGATGAATGGAAACAAGCCATGTAGAAAGAATGTGATGCTCTCATCAAGGTTGGGACATGAATGTCAGTGGACCCTCCATTTGGAACCAAACCATTGGCTACAAGTGGGTATTCAAGAACACGTACAAATCATATGGCTCACTTGACAAGCACAAAGAAAGTCTTGTGGAAAAAGGATTTGCATTGAAAGAAGGTATTGATTATGAGGAGAAATTTCCCCCCACAAAAAAATGATATACCATCTATACTCTATTTTCCATGGTAGCACAAAATGGATGGAAAATTCATAAAATATATGTGAAGATTGATTTCTTGAATGGAGACTTGAAAGAGAATGTTCATGTCTCAACTAGAAGGATTCGTTGTGAAGGGACAAGAACATAAGGTATGTGAGATCATCAAATCCTTATATGGCTTGAAACAAGCACTGGGAGCATGGTATGAAAAGTTAACTGCACATATTATGAAATTGAATTTCAAGCATTTCAATCTTGACGATGCAAATTTATTTGTCAAGAAAGTTGGAAAAATTGTTGTATATCTTGTAGTATATGTAGATGATATTTTGATAACATGGAACAATGAAAGATACATTGCATCGATAAAGAAAGATTTGAAGAAAGTATTTGAGATGACAGATTTGGGACATCTTCACTACTATTTGGACATTGAGGTAATTCAAAATCCAAATTACATATTCATCTCCCAGAAGAAGTATATTAGAGAATTGTTGAACAAGTTTGGCATGGATTAGTGTAACCATGTTTCTACTCCAATGGAACAAAATTTGAAACTCGCATCAAAAGAAGGGAATGAATTTGAGGATGAAACCAAGTACATACAACTTGTGGGAAGTCTTATCTATCTTACTATCACCAGACCATACATTTTATTTTATTTTGGGATTCTTTCCAGGTTCATGCAAAAGTCTTATGAAGGACATTGGTCTCTTGCAAAAAGAGTTCTAAAATACTTGAAGAGAACACAATATTTTGGATTCAGGTACTCTAAGGTGGATGAATGCAACCTAATCGTATATTCTTATTCATACTTTTTTGGGGATAAGGAAAATGGAGTGTCAACTTCAGGCTATTTCATGAGTCTTGGATCAACATTTGTCTCCTAGAGATCACACAAATAGTTAGTTCCAGTAGATTTCACAATAGAGGAAGAATATGTGGTAGTTTTAGAAGCAACGAAAGAGATTGTGTGGCTCAGGAAAATACTTGAATATTTGCAGGAGAAACAAGTGAATTATACTCTTCTAGTTGACAATAATTTTGCAATCAAGTTGGCCAAGGGTCTTGGATTCCATGATTGAACTAAACATATCAGCACAAAGTATCACCTGATTGGATATCATGTAGAGGCCAAAACTATTCACTTGATACATTGTTCCACAAATGAGAAAATTGTGGACATCTTCACCAAATCACTTGGACTCACAAGCATCCCTTTGGATTAGGAGGGGGGGGGTTGGGAATGTTGGACATGTAATCCTTGGGATTTTGTTACCTATAACATAAATTGTAAATATGGAGAGTCGTAGTGTTGGGTATGTGTTATATTCTTTTCACTAAAAAAAAATTCCTCAAGAAATGTGTCGCATTTTTTCCTCGTTTTTTGTGTCGCCTCGATTTTCATGTCCATTGTTGGGAGGTTTTTCGGCACATAGTTTTTGCCGATGGTTTTCTATTTCCGTTTAAGGAATTAGGGTTGTTGACTAATCCAGGTCATTGGGTTAGGTTTTTGGATGTCGTTGGCTCCTATATGTATATTGTATTGTAAACAATGTATCACAATGAATGAATATAGAATATTTTGGTTTTCTCGGTTTGGGTTTCCAGGGGAAAGTTCTTTGTGTAATGTGTGTATTTTCCATTGTATCTTTTTTTTCTTTTATTGAAAATTTGTTTGCAGTAACATATTGTACAAGGTTAAAATATACATTTTGGTATCAGAGCTTTGTTGGCTTCAAGGGGAAGCCTTTTTGGTCAAGGGTTTGGCTCATAATGTGATAAGCCTTGTTACAATGGGAGATATGTGGTATTGATTTTTCAGGTGAAAATAAATGGCGAACAGTTCGAAAATGGAGATCGATAATTTTAATGGGAAAATTTTTGAGTTGTGGAAACTCAATATGGAATATATGTTGGTGGACAAAGATTAGTGGATCACGGTGCTTTCAGGTACTGCACCTACATGAACTTCAACAGATCACTGGAAAAAGTTGGATCAGAAGGCGAAGAGCACAATCTGATCGTGTCTCTCAGATTTAGTAGTATTGAATGTGTTAGAGGAAGATAGAGCCAAAGATTTATGGGATAAGTTGGGGAAGTTGTATCAGTCTAAGTCCCTAGTAAATAAATTATTCCTGAGAAATAAGTTGTATAACCTAAGGATTAGAGATGGAGACTCAGTGGTAGAGCATTTGAACGCCTTCAATACTGTGGTAAGCCAGTTAGTATCTGTTGAGATTAAAATTTCATATGAATATAAGTGTATCAGTTTATTGTGCTCTTTACCAGACTCAAGGGATAGTCTGGTTGTGTCCATAGGTAGTAATACAATTTCCATGAAGTTTGATGAAGTGGTCTCATCCTTGTTATCGAAGGAGATGAGATAGAAGAACATGGAAGGACAAAGCACAAATGAAATATTTTCAAGAGGACGCTCTTAGGAAAGAAATAGATCTAAGTCCTCAATTGTGAGATCTAAGTCTAAGGGAAGATCTAAGTCTCCCAGAAAGTTTGTAAAGTTATGCTAGAGATATGGAAAAGAAGGGCACTACAAGAAGCAATGTAGATCCAAAGTTGAGAAAAAGAAGGACACGTAATCCTTGGGATTGTGTTACCTATAACATAAATTGTAAATATGGAGAGTCATAGTTTTGGGTATGTGTTATATTCTTTGCACAAAAATTTTTTTGGCTCGGGAAATGTGTTGCATTTTCCTCATTTTCCGTGTCACCTCGATTTTCGTCATTGTTGGGCGGTTTTTCGGCATATGGTTTTTGTTGATGGTTTTCTATTTTCGGTTAAGGAATTAGGGTTGTTGACTAATCTAGGCCATTGGGTTAGGGTTTTGGATGTCATTGGCTCCTATATGTATATTGTATTGTAAAAAATGTATCACGATGAATGAATATAGAACATGATGGTTTTCCTAGTTTGGGTTTCCAGGGGAAAAATCTTTGTGTAATGTGTGTATTTTCCACTGTATCCTTTTTGTTCTTTTATTGAAAATCTATTTGCAATAAAATATAATACAAGGTTAAAATATACATTTTTGTATCAGAGCTTTGTTGGCTTCAAGGGGATTCCTTTGTGGTCAAGGGTTTGGCTTGAGACTGTGATAAGCCTTGTTACAGTGGGAGATCTGTGGTATTTATTTTTCAGGTGAAAAGAAATGGCAAGCAGTTTGACAATGGAGATCGAGAATTTTAATGGGAAAAGTTTTGAGTTGTGGAAGCTCAAGATGGAAGATCTGTTGGTGGACAGAGATCAGTGGATCGTGGTGGATCCAGGTATTGCACCTACAGGAACTTCAACATATGACTGGAAAAATTTGGATCGGAAGGCGAAGATCACAATCTAACTATGTCTCTCAGATTCAGTATTACTGAATGTGTCAGAGGAAGATAGAGCCAAAGATTTATGGGATAAGTTGGGGAAGTTGTATCAATCTAAGTCCCTAGTAAATAAACTATTTATGAGAAATAAGTTGTATAACCTGAGGATGAGAGATGGTGACTCAATGGTAGAGCATTTGAACGCCTTCAATATTATGGTAAGTCAGTTAGTATCTATTGAGATTAAAATTTCATATGAAGATAAGTGTATCAGTTTATTGTGCTCTTTACCAGACTCGAGGGATAGTCTAGTTGTGTCCATATGTAGTAATACAACTGCCTTGAAGTTTGATGAAGTGGTCTCATCCTTGTTTTCGGAGGAGATGAGACGAAATAACATGGAAGGATAGAGCACAAATGCATTATTTGCAAGAGCACTCTCCCAGGAAAGAAATAGATCTAAGTCCTCAAGTGCAAGATCTAAGTCTAAGGGAAGATCTAAGTCTCCCAGAAATTTTGTAAAGGTATGATGGAGATATGGAAAAGAAGGGCACTACAAATAGTGTAGATCCAAAGTTGAGAAAAATAAGGACACATAATCCTTGGGATTGTGTTACATATAACATAAATTATAAATATGGAGGGTCGTATTGTTGGGTATGCGTTATATTCTTTGCATTAAAAAAAAATTGCCTCAGGAAACGTGTCACATTTTTCCTCATTTTTCGTGTTGCCTCGATTTTCATGTCCATTGTTGGGAATTTTTCTGGCACATGGTTTTTGCCGACGGTTTTCTATTTCGGTTAAGGAATCAGGGTTGTTGACTAATCCAGGCCATTGGCTTAGGGTTTTGGATGTCATTGGCTCCTATATGTACATTGTATTGTAAACAATATATCAAAATGAATGAATATAGAATATGTTGGTTTTCCCAGTTTGGGTTTCCGGGGGAAAAATCTCTATGTAATGTGTGTATTTTCCATTGTATATTTTTTGTTCTTTTATTGAAAATTTGTTTGTAGTAAAATATTGTACAAGGTTAAAATATACATTTTGGTATCAGTGCTTTGTTGGTTTCAGTGGGATGCCTTTGTGGTCAAGGGTTTGGATCAGGACTATGATAAGCCTTGTTATAATGGGAGATTTTTGGTATTGATTTTTCAGGTGAAAAGAAATGGCGAGCAGTTTGAAAATGGAGATCGAGAATTTTAATGGGAAAAGTTTTGAGTTGTGGAAGCTCAAGATGGAAGATTTGTTGGTGGACAGAGATCAGTGGATCATGGTGGATCCAGGTATTGCACCTATAGGAACTTCAACAGATGACTGGAAAACATTGGATCAGAAGGCGAAGAGCACAATTCGACTATGTCTCTTAGATTCAGTATTACTGAATGTGTGAGAGGAAACTAGAGCCAAAGATTATGGGATAAGTTTGGAAGGTTGTATCAGTCTAAGTCATTAGTAAATAAACTATTCTTGAGAAAGAAATTGTATAACCTAAGGATGAGAGATGGAGACTCGGTGGTAGATCATTTAAATGCCTTCAATATCGTGGTAAGACAGTTAGTATCTGTTGAGATTAAAATTTCATATGAAGATAAGTGTATCAGTTTATTATGCTCTTTAACATACTCGAGGGATAGTCTGGTTGTGGCCATAGGGAGTAATACAACTTCCTTGAAGTTTTATGAAGTGGTCGCATCCTTATTATCAGAGTAGATGAGACAGAAGAACATGGAAGGACAGAGCACAAATGCATTATTTGCAAGAGGACGCTCCGAGGAAAGAAATAAATCTAAGTCCTCAAGTGTGAGATCTAAGTCTAAGGGAAGATCTAAGTCTGCCAGAAATTTTGTAAAAGTATGCTGGAGATATGGAAAAGAAGGGAACTATGAGTAGTGTAGATCCAAAGTTGAGAAAAAAAAGGGATCTGAGGAATCTCCTTCTAGAGAAGAAAAAACCTCCAAGGAAGAAGGAGGGGATGTGTACTAGGATTATTCAAGCACACATGCAGATCATGAGGCATGGTTGGTTGACACAGGTGCATCCTTTCATATGACTCCCCATAGGGAGTGGTTATGTGAATATGAAAGGTATGATGGAGGTAATTATTTCCTAGGTGATGACTTGGAGACCAGAATCATAGGTGGAGGAAAAGTCAAGTTGAGGCTCATATATGGAAGTATTAGAACACTACCTTATGTTCTTCACATCCCAAGATTGGCCGAAAATTTTATTTATGTAATCAAAATGGACGATGCAGCGGTAAAAACAATATTTGAAAAGAAAACCTACAAGATGGTTCGAGGAGCAATGGTGTTTCCAAAGGGAGTTCGGTTTGGAAATCTGTATAAGATGCAAGGAAGAATTATTAGTGATGGGTGTAATAGTTCCATTCTTCTTGATATTGGAGTTGAAGAAGAAAGAACTCCTACAATCTCTGGAGAAAAGGTTATGTTGTGGCATCAAATACTAGTGCATATTGAAGAGAAGGGTATTCAATTACTACATGGTAAAGGTATGGTTGAAGGTATCTCTAACTGCTCTCTGGATTTTGATTTATGTGACCATTGTGTATATGGGAAGCATAATCGGGTAAGATTACCCTCTATTGAAACGAGGGAAGAAGGAATTTTATAATTAGTTCATAGTGATTTGTTTGGACCTATGTCGGTTCCATCATTGGGAAAATCTATGTACTATGTCTCATTTATAGATGACTTCTTGAGGAATACTTGGATATATTTCCTCAGGAAGAAATCTGAAGTCTTTGACGACTTTAAAGAGTTTAAGGCTCTTGTTGAGAATCAAACAGAGAAAATAATTAAGGTGTTGAGGACAACTAATGGAAGAGAGTTATGCAGGAATGAATTTGAAGAATTATGTAAGAGGTGCAGTATAGAAACGAAGAATACTACTCGATATACACCTCAACATAATGGATTTGCATAAAGGATGAACATGAAGCTGATGGAAAAAGAAAGGTGCATGCTCAGTGGTGTCGAGTTGGGGAAATAATTCTGGGTAGAGGCAATGGGTATTGCATGCTACCTGGTCAACAAATCACCCTCATCAATGCTAGATGACAAGACTCCACAAGAGGTATGGACTAGTAAGAAACCTTCTCTCACGCATCTCAAAGTATTTAGTTGTGATGCCTATGTTCATGTTCCAAAGGAAAAGAGGAGTAATCTAGATAAGAAGGCTGAAAAGTGTATCTTTATTGGGTATAAATATGGTCTCAAAGGTTATAATATTTTGAACCCAAAAACTGTGTATAGTCAAGATGTGGTATTTAGAGAAATGAAGGATGTTGTTAAATAGGAATTCCTACCAAGTAAGGAAGAACCAGAGAAAATAGAGTTTGATTTAAAGGATGATGAATCGGACTCTACAGAAGAACGAGAATTAGAAGAAGAAGGTCTTTATACTCCAATATTGAGGAGATCGGTTCGAGAAAGAAGGTTACAGGAAAGGTATACTCCATCTGATTTCCGTTCAAATTTTTCTTTGTCTATTATTGATGATGATCCTATAACTGTCACGGAGGTAGTGGATTCATAGGATGGAAAACTATGGAAAATGGCCATGGAGGAAGAAATGGAAGCCTTGGATAAGAATGAGGCTTGGGATCTAATGGAGTTGTCAACTGGAAGAAATCCCATTGGAAACAAATGGGTATTTAAAAATAAGTTGAATGCAGAAGGAAAAGTGGAGAAATACAAAGCTCGGTTAGTAGCAAAGGGTTATTCCCAGGTTGAGGGAATTGATTTTGGTGAGATTTTTTCTCATGTTGCCAAGTTAACTTCTATAATATTTTTTTTATATGTTGTTGTTGCATTTTATTTTGAAGTAGAACAGATGGATGTGAAGACAATATTCCTACATGGGGATCTGAGAGAAGAAATCTATATGAAGCATCCAAAAGGACTTGTTGTGAGGTGAAAGAAGGATTTGGTATGCAAGCTGGAAAAGTCCCTGTATGGTTTAAAACAATCACCAAGGATGTAGTATCGAAAATTTTATACTTGTGTACTCAGACTTGGCTTCAGAAGAAGCAAAGAGGATCACTATGTGTATTTTAAATTAATTGGTGATCATTTGATTTATCTGGTATTGTATGTGGATGACATTTTTTTTATAGGAAACAACAAGGAGATTGTATAGGATGTAAAAACTCAGTTGTCCTCTAAATTTGACATGAAGGATCTTGGTGCTGCAAATTTAATTTTGGGAATGGAAATTAAAAGAGATTAGAAAAGAGGAAACTCTGGCTAAATCATAGAAAATATGTCAAGACAATATTGCAGAGGTTCAATATGCAAGAATGCAAACCGTTCAAGGTCCCTATTCTTGTTGGTGTAAAGTTATATATGGATCAGTGTCCCTAGACACATGAAGAGGAGGAAGACATGTCTCATGTTCCATATGCAATTGCAGTTGGCAGTTTGATGTATGAAATGGTGTGTACTAGACCATACGTTGCACATGCAGTGGGAGTTTTGAACAGGTATATGTCAAAACTAGGGAAGGAGTGGACAATAGTAAAAAGGGTTTTTAGGTATTTGTGTGGCACTGCTAGTTATGGATTGTGCTATCAAGGAAGACTAGGATTGGAAAGAGTGTTGGACGTACATGGCTTTGTGGATGCAGACTGGGATGGAGATATGGATCGTAGGAGATATTCAAGCAGGTATGCATTTAACCTATTTGGAGGAGTAATCAGTTGGATGAGAAAAAGACAGGATGTAGTGGCACTTTCAACTACAAAATTTGAATACATGGCAGCCACTCATGCAAGTAAGGAAGCAATATGATTACAAAGATTGTGTTCGGGTATTGGGTTGGTACAACAAGCTGTAAGGATAGATTGTGATAGTCAGAGTGCAATTTTTTTGGCGAATAACCTGGCTTATCATTCAAAGACAAAGCATATTGATATTCAATATCACTTTGTGAGAGACACGATTGAAGAAAAAAAAGTGTTTCTGATGAAGGTGGACTCTTTGAAGAATGTTGTAGATTCATTAACAAACTCTTTGAGCACTGAGAAGTTTTCTTGTTGTAGAGGGTCCATGGGCATTGTTTCCATGGATTGTTGACTATGTAACTATGTAACCCCATGTATGCAAATAAAAAAACAAGTGGGATAATGTTGGGTATGTGTTATATTCTTTACACGGCTAAATTGTTTTGCCTTAGGAAATGTGTCACATTTTTTGCCTTGTTTTTTGTGTTGCCTCAATTTTCGTGTCCATTGTTGGGTGGTTTTTTGGCAAAAGGTTTTTGCCAATGGTTTTCTATTTCCGGTTAAGGAATTATGGTTTTTAACTAATCCAATTTATTGGGTTAGGGTTTTGGATGTCGTTGGCTCCTATATGTATATTGTATTGTAAACAATGTATCACAATGAATGAATATAGAAATGTTGTTTTCTCGATTTGGGTTTCTAGGGGAAAAATATCTCTGCAATGTGTGTATTTTACATTGTATCTTTTATGTTCTTTTATTGAAAATTTTTTGCAGTAAAATATTGTACAAGGTTAAAATCTACATGTAGGTTATAGGAAGTGTCATTCGTTGGGGAAGACCAATAGTCACATTTTCTGTATTTATTGAATCTCAAGCTAATGCAATAACAACAATGGAGTGATGATTTATGGCTATAAATGTGTTGAACCTGCACAAAATAGATATAGTTGGGAATTGACATACATAGTTGCAGAGAAGATAGAAGAAAAGAGAAGCAAAAGAGAAAGAATGGAAGAATTCTCATTAACCATTGAATGAATGATAATTTACACATGATATACTCTGTATAAATTAACTAATGCGCACTGGAGGAGAAGCCAATGCGCCATAGTGGTGGTATAGAGTGATCTGGACACACACCAATAGTTACCGGAGTAAATTTCCACCTAGTCTAGTCTCTCGAGCAGTTACGTGAGTGAACTTCCACCTAGCTGAGTTAACTAGTCTATCGGTCTTCAGTTAACTGACTGAAACAAAGTGAAGTAAGGAAGAGATCAGGGAATCATGGGTACTGCACTATTCTGGTGATGATCCCAAGGACAATGTGCATTAGTTGGTGATGATCCCAATGATGCATGGTGATTATCCCAATGTAGCATCTAGACTCCACTCAACTGATCAAATTGAAGTGAAAACTAAAGAGAATATTCTCCCTAGAGGAATATTCTTCCTAAAATATAGAAGACTGAATAATGACTAATAAACATAGGAAAAAATTTAGGAAAAATAAATCCTAGGTGTGTGTGAAGTAACTCCAACACCCCCATGAACATCATTATGGTGAAAACAAAGAATGCATCCCG
>ML796103.1:287758-302052 GCA_009831015.1 Picea engelmannii
CAAAGTAAAATGTATGTAAAAAGAAGAACTGGTTGTTACTAGGAAATTGTGTCCTTCGCTCCAAGACGACTGCACACAGAATGCAACTTCTTCTTAGTGAAGGTCTTGGTGAAGATGTCTGCAGTCTGTTCTACTGAAGGAAAAAACTACAGGTCGATGATCTCCTCGTGTACTAATTCCCGAATATAGTGCATGTGGATATCGATGTAATTCATTTGTTGCCTCTGAACGAGATTTTTGCAAAACTTTAGAGTTCTCTAGTTGTCACACCAGATGATGATCGACCAATGAAATTGAATTACCAACTCAGTGAGAAAATTTTGTAGCCACATAGACTAAATTGTTATGTTAACTACCCCTCTGTACTTTGCCTTGGCTCAAGATAGAGCAATAGTAGCCTTCTTCTTGCTTGACCAAGAGATAGGCCTAGAACCAAGATTGAGTGAGTAACCATATGTGGACTTTCAATCAATGTTATCACTAGCCTAGTCTGAAGCAGTGAACCTGATGAGGCCTAATGTAGATTCTGTTGCATAATGAATCCCAAAGGTGATGGTGCCTTGTACGTATCGAAGGATATGCTTTGCAGCCTTCCAATGTAGCTCATGCGGCTCCTGCATGAACCTAGAGATTGCTCCAACTGCATAAGAGAGGTATGATCTAGAGTGTGTGAGATAAAATAAGCTCCCCACTAGCTGTTTGTATAGTTTTTCATCAACCAGTGGAGTGTCCCCACCATCCTCAAGTCTGACTCTTTTCCTATCAGGAGTTGGGGTAGAATTTCAGTTTGTCATGTGAAATCTCTTAAGGAGATCTCGTGCATACTTGGCCTGAGACAGTTTTATTCCTCATGCATCCTGACTGAGCTCGAGTCCAAGGAAGAAATGTAGCAGACCCATGTCCATAATCAAGAAATTGTCATGCAAAATCCTCTTAAATGTAGCAATCATTGAATTCGAGCAACTAGGAGTAGAAGTGAATCAGTCGTCTTGAGCATGTAAACATTCAGGTCTGATTTACAACGTACAAAGTTCTATTGCAGCAGGTAGGAGTCCATATTGGAATACCATTCCCTCAAAGCCTGCTTGAGGCAATAAAGAGACTTCTTCAATCGACAGACCAAATATGAATCCTGCATAAATCCCTGAGGCTACTCCATATAGATCCCCTCAGAGATATCGTCTTGAAGGAATGCATTATTCACGTCCATCTGATGGACTTCCCATCCCTTGGCTATCGAATGGTAAGTGCCAAACGTATGGAATCCATATTCACTACTGGAGAAAAGGTATCATCATAGTTAATGCCATGCACTTGCTTAAATCCTTTGGTAACAAGCATGGATTTATATATGGTAATTTGTCCATCCTCTATGCTCTTGGTCATGAAGACCCATCTTCACCTGACAAGTTTCCTTCCTAAAGGAAGGGGAACTAGATCCCAAGTCTGGTTCTCGAGGACGGATTTGTAATCCTCCTGCATGGCGGATTCCCAAAAGGGATTTCTAGCAGCCTCACCATAAGACTTTGGATCTGAATATTGAACCAAGAAATGATCCATGGGTGGAAATTATTCAGTGGAAGTGAGTGAAAGAGGAGGCTCCTCAAAATTAGAGCGATTCCTCCTAGTATTAGTTGGATCCCCAACAAGATCCCCTGCATCCTGAAGAGTATTCTGAGCCCACTTGGGCCTCGAATCTGGATCTACATCTGCATATCCATGCATTGACTGTACTGACTCTGTATCTGGATCATCTGAATCCTTTGAATCAGAACTCTCATCTAAAGAAGAGTTGGCATGTGCATGCTCATCATCTCTAACAGGTGGAATAACAAAGGTGTTTGCATGCAGATGTTAAGGTACATGCAATACACTTTGCTCAATGATAGCTGGTCCAAGGAAATATCAATAAGTCTATATCCCTTCACACCGTCGAAGTATCCAACAAAGATACACTCTATGCTCTGTGGATCAAGTTCCTTCCTCTTTTCAAAGGGAATCCAGGTCCATGCACTTGAACAAAAAATACGAAAGTGGGTCACTTCTGGTTTGAGGCCGCTTCAAGCCTTGTAGGGGGTCTTATCCTTGACAAATATATGGGGAGATATGTTTTGGATGTAGGTTGCACAATTAAGTGCTTTGGCCCATAATCTTTGTGGAAGTGACTTTTCATGTAGCATGCAAGATGCCATCTCTTTTAGAGATCTATTTTTCCGCTCAACAACTCTGTTTTGCTATGGAGTATAGGGAACAATGTGTTGCAAATGAATCCTTGCCTCATGAAAAATATTTTGGATCTCATGGTTGACATAATATCCCTCGTTATCAGTTTAGAGGATTTTGATTGTGTCTCAACAAGGGCTTTGAAATCTTTGAGGTGTTGAAAGATCTCTAATTTTTTCCTGAGAAAGAAAATCCATGTGAAGCGTGATAAATCATAAAAAAAAATGAGTACATACCTTGCTTTGTTGATTGATGGATGCAGAAAAGGGCCCATGAGGTCACTATGGATCAGATTTAAGGGAGAGGAAGCTCTATGAGTCTTTCCTTTGTCTAATTTCTCTTGAGGGTGTTTTCCAAGAACACAACCCTCACAAATTCCTTTGGATAAGTGGATGTCAGGTAGACTACCAACCATTCTCTGCTTGCTAAGTTTTTTCATATATATGAAATTTAAATGCCTGAACCTTTCGTGACATATCCTACTGCTTGCATCAGTATGGGTAATCAGTAATGCATAATCTGGTTTAATAAATTCATAAAATGTGTAGAGTCTAGATTGATGATTTACCTCACCGGTAGCAACCCTGCAATTGGTTTGCATGTCATAGATATCCATTGCATCAGGTGTGAATATGAATCTCTTTCCAGTTCTGTAGTTAGTCATATGATACATGGAGAGAAGATTGACATAAATTTTGGGAATGTGAAAGACATTCTCGAAGCTTATGTTTGTGAGTTCAATCCTTCCTTTGCCAGTGACCTCGAATGGAGAGTTGTCCCCCATCATAATAGGAGGACCTTTTCATGCATCCAATGAAGAATAGACCTCTTTTTTGGTATCTATGTGGTGCGATTCTCCTGAATCTACGATCCAAGCATTGAGAGAGGAGTTGATGGCAATCAAAGCATGGATATAATTGCCTTTCTTGGGATTCTGATCATCTGACTTCTTCTTATTGGAACCCTTGGGGATGTGATATCCAAGGTTGTTTTGTTGAAGTATTTAGGTCATTAGATATATCTGTTTTTGCATACATGCAGATTCTGAATGGAATCCTTTATGGTAGTAAGAGAATTTCTCCTCTTTTCTTCCCTTTCCACCTTTGGATCCGAAGGCATCGTTGAAGGGTTTTGAGTACCCTTCCTTCTTCGGATTTGCGTGTAATTTCCTTTTGTATTTTTATTTATATTTCTGATATTGATGACCGCTTCCATCTTGCACAGTAAGTGCATGTTCCTTTGGGCCTTTGATTTTTCCCATGTTGATGAGCTTGCTCTGCTCTTGTGTCAGAGACTCAATAAAGTCCTCAAGAGAGGGCATCTTCCAGGTAGATCCAGATGTGAGTCTAACTAAATGAAATGTGGATAAAACACTGAGTATTCTGGACCAAGTTTGGAGAGAATGGTGCGAACCATTTATTTCTCCTCCTTAGATTTATCAACCTCGCAAGCCTTGAGTTGCGACAACAAATCCTTATATTTGGTAAAGAAATATTGAATATTGTCGAAGATTTTTTAATCCAATGAGATAAATTATACCTCGAGCATGTGTCCCCTCATATCATCCTGTTTTCCAAAATCCCTTCCTTGGTGGTCCAGTCTTCATTGGGGTTTTTACAGGAGGATATGTGAAAGAGAAGTTTAGGAGAAATGAGACTGCATATTGTTCTGAATGCTTCATCCATTCGATTTAGATACTTGGATTTTTTTATGGATGATGTTGGTTCTGCCTCTTTGTTCATGGTTAGCCTGTACAATCCACTACTTCTAAGATTCATTATCATCTTCTCTTTCCATGCAAAGAAGTTGTAAGGTGTAAGAATGAATTATTTTAGAAATTCCATTTTTCTGCTGTCTTCAATCTTCAGTACCTGCAAAAATAATTTGGTGTGCATTTTCCCTAGAAGTCCATCGGCTCTGATACCATGTAAATGTGTTGAACCTACACATAATAGATCTAGCTGGGAATTGACATACACAATTGCAGAGAAAATAGAAGAAAAGAGAAGCAAAAGAGAAAGAATGGAAGAATTCTCATTAACCATTGAATGAATGATAATTTACGCATGATATACTCTGTTTAACTCAACTAATGCACACTGGAGGAGAAGCCAATGCACCATAGTGGTGTTATAGAGTGATATGGAAACACAACAACAGTTACGGGAGTAAATTTCCACCTAGTCTAGTCTCTCGGGCAATTACGAGAGTGAACTGCCACCTAGTTGAGTTAACTAGCTTATCAGTCTTCAGTTAACTAACTGAAACAAAGTGAAGTGAGGAGGAGATTAGGGAATCATGGGTAATGGGCTATTCTAGTAATGATCCCAAGGACAATGTGCATTAGTTGGTGATGATCCCAATGATGCATGGTGATAATCCCAATGTAGAAACTAGACTCCACTCAATTGATCAAGCTGAAGTGAAAATTGAAGAGAATGTTCTCCCTAGAGGAATATTCTTCCTAAAATATAGGAGACTGAATAATGACTAATAAACATAGGAAAAAACTTAGGAAAAATAAATCCTAGGTGTGTGTGAAGTAACTCCAACATTGCCAATGCTTGGCCTGACAGTAATAAATCATGTTAGTAACCCTATTAAGTCAAGGTTTACTCCTAATAATCCTCCCTTTAAAATTGACTTAGGATTAAAAAAATACCCCCCTCTAATTTTATCCCAAGATCCAGTGTTATTACATCATAACCCTCCCCTTGCACCTTAATTCTGTCCCCATAGTCTTTTTCCAAATAATGGCATATATACCACTCTGAGTGTTACAACCTCTTACAAGTGATCAAACCAAGTGGGGGTACATGTGCCAATTGGTTTAACAACAATATGAATTTTACATATGGAAATAACCTATTTTCAAACTTGGCAAAAAAACTCCATCTAGAAGGCACTACTATTATGCATATTTTCCCAGTCCATCCATCACTTCAAGGTGAACACAACTCTTGCATTAATAAGTTAAAATTCACCATCAAGAAACTACCTCAAACAATCACATCACATGCAATCCCTCTACAAGGTATAAACATTGAGTTTCCATAGTTGATACACAACTATATGTACTTAGCATATCATCCCTTTGTAATGTCACTACACATCTACCATGCACATTCTTATCATTTTCCTTGAGGCCAACCTTTTTCTCTTTAGAAATCGTCCATACAATATATCTCTTTGGTCCAACCCCTAGGATGGTGGTCATAACACAAGATACCACCAAATGACAAAGATCTTTAATCTTATACCATCACACAAAAATTCTCCCACAATGATTGTCTCGCTAGCCATGAAATTAGTGATCGATGTACAAGGTATAACCATTCTCGTTAGTGATCCCTCTACAATTTATAAACATCAAGTTTCCCTAGTCGACATGTAACTATATGAACTTGGCATATCATCCATTGGTAATCTCAGTACACATCTACCATGCACATTCTTATCATCTGCCTTGAGGCTAATTTTTTTCATTTATTTACATCCTTCTCAATCTCCTAACTTAAACAACAATCATATATATGATAGAGCTCCTTAGGCCCAACCCTAGGATGTAGGTAATAACAAAAGCTATCACCAAACAAAAAATATATTTATTCTTATACCATCGCACAAACATTCTCTAATGATGACATTCTTGTTAGCTCAAGTATCATCTCCAAGAGTAATTTTTCAGGAAATCAATTCTATAATGCAAACATTAAAATATTGAGGCAACAAAATTTCCTCTTTCTATAAGCCATGAATGGTTTTTACGGATGCATACAATCAAGAACATGACAAAGTGAAAAATAGATAACCTATCTAAGTATGGCAAGTCACCACTAGCTACATAAAATAAATGCAACCTAATTGAGTTTGACAAGTCATAATTAACTATAGAAAATAAATGCATAGAACTAAATCTCAACATGTTTATGTTTATTGATGGATAGACTCAAGACATGACGTGTTACAATATCCTGGGTATATGCTCCTTATCATCTCCTCTTGGTTTAGATCCAAAAAATGATTGTTTTTCCTCTCAATTTAAGAATGAAACCAAAGAAGATAAAAATGTTGCTTGCAATCTGCAAAACTTAAAATTGACAAAATTTTATAGGATGTTTATTATTTCAGCGTGATTTTTATCAACCTTAGCACTCAACTGAGCATGTTCCTCTTGTGCGGTAAGATGATTTTGGGTGACCAATTTTCTTAGCTCAATTTTTTCTTTTTGAAGGATTTCATGATTTTGCATGATCTGCTCTTGCAAATGGCTAATTTTCACCTGAAGTTCTTCATATTGTTTATCGTGTTCTTTTTGTTTCCTTTCTATTTTTTCAATCTTGAATGGATGTCTGACATTTTTCTGGTCATAAGAGGGGTACACTTGCGATCAAATTTGACTGAATTTGTTTATTAGACTTCCTCGTAATTTTTTTGAATTTCATTCATATTGTGTGATTAAATGGATGTGGTCGAAGTTTCATTGATTGTATGATATGTTTAATTAATTAACATGTAATTAATTAACTAGTCATATGAATCTGAAATTCATTGTACAGTTCCTTAATTCATTGTACATATTGTTGTACGAACATGATTTTTTGTACGATCGATTCAATTGAGAATTACGGTTGCTACGTACATATGTGATTGTACAATGGTTTAACTAGAATGTATGACATCTTGATCAAATGGTGGTGGCGATGGTATGGTCGATTTAATTGAAAATTGTGGTTGAACGATATGATGACATACACCGGCTGAATTGGTAGTTGGTACGACAGATCTTGTGTTTGGATTTGGTATGGTGGATGGCATTGGAAAGTACGACAACGGTTGGTACAAATCGTTGGTCGCTTTGATACCAATGTCATAAAAATATTTGTTCGATGGCATAGAATGATATAATAATAAGTGAATAATGAATGATGATATATTTTACATTAAGAGGGCCGCTGAATATAAATATATCCTAGATGCCTTTTTACGAGGAGTCACGATTTAATTGTTATTATTATAATTTATTATTACATTTATTTTATTATTTTTAGCTTATTTTATATATTATTTTATTATTATATTTAGGCTTTATATGTATAACATTACCTTCCCCTTTAAGGATTCTTTGTCCTCAAAGTAGTGCTAGATGAATTCGACTTCCCCTTTGTAATTTCACCTTCGTTCTAGATTTGAATATTTTGTAGAATCGTTTGTGGTGAAAACATGGGATTTGCAAGTTCCAATCACAAAATATTTTGATTTCTTGATCCATATAACTTGTAATTCCTTCCCTACCTTTTGAATTCCATGAAATATTCCTAGATATTTGTGGGGTAGGTTCCTAATTGCATCAACCATTATGCTTCTAACACCATACCCATTCCATAAAGAGGTAGAGTGTAATACCCAGTTTGTAGTTCCAAATTTTGCATATGTATTGAAACTTTATGACATCGCCCTGCTCCATCGATTGGTTGACCATCAAAAATAGTAACCATGAGATCTTTGACAAGGTATACAAAAAGATTTAATTTTTTCGTGAGATTAATGTCCACAAAATTGTGGGTGCTTCATAAATCAACTAATATTGTGATACTTTTCCTTTTATGCTTCCTTTGAGCTTTAGGGTATTTGGTTTCCTTTTTTCTGTAATTGCTTGAAATGAAATCATGGGTTTCCCAACCAAGATGTTATGAAAAGTACCCTTCCTTCGCAAATGAGGTGGACTATAATGTACTATAGGTGGTTTTTCTTCCTGGACTAAAACCTCTGACTTATCTTCCTCGTGAGTTTGTTTTATGTATGTGATTGAATCTAATGACACGTTTGTTGAGTTTTCATCCTTATTAGTGCTAGATGAATTCGACTTCCCCTTTGTAATTTCACCTTCGTTCTGGATTTGAATATTTAGTAGAATTGTTTGTGGTGAAAACATGGGATTTGCAAGTTCCAATCACAAAATATTTTGATTTCTTGATCCATATAATTGTAATTCCTTCCCTACCATTTTAATTCCATGAACTATTCCTAGATATTTGTGGGGTAGGTTCCTAATTGCATCAACCATTATGCTCCTAACACCATACCCATTCCATAAAGAGGTAGAGCGTAATACCCAGTTTGTAGTTCCAAATTTTGCATATGTATTGAAACTTTATGACATCGCCCTACTCCTTAGATTGGTTGACCATAAAAAATCGTAACTATGAGATCTTTGACAAGGTATACAAATAGATTTAATCTTTTTGCGAGATTAATGTCCACAAAATTGTGGGTGCTTCATGAATCAACTAATATTGTGATACTTTTCCTTTTATCCTTCCTTTGAGATTTAGGGTATTTGGTTTCCTTTTTTCAGTAATTGCTTGAAATGAAATCATGGGTTTCCCAACCAGGATGTTATGAAAAATACCCTTCCTCTGCAAATGAGGTGGACTATAATGTACTATAGGTGGTTTTTCTTCTTGGACTAAAACCTCTGACTTATCTTCCTCATGAGTTTGTTTTATGTATGTGATTGAAGCTAATGACACGTTTGTTGAGTTTTCATCCTCATTAGTGTCTAAGATGTTTTCTTCAGCAGAAACCTGCACTTCATTCCCATCTATAATTTTGCAGTGATATGTGTCGTTGGGTGCACATCTATGGCCTGGAGCCCACTTTTCATTGCATCTACAACACTTGTTTTCTTTCTTTCTTTCTTCCTCCTCGGAGTTTCTACTGGAGGAGTTAGATTCATTCTTAGCCTCATATATATATTATATATATGTGTGTGTGTATGTGTGTGTGTGTAACACACCCTACCCATGGGGCCTTTCCTAGGGATGGGGCGTTCAAATTTTTGTCTTCCTTCTTAAATCGGATCCTCCTTTTTTGTCTCTATCGTATTTCTTCTTATCAAGGGCTCTCCAACCGCAGTCAACATGCTCATATCTAAGTTCAAGATGGAAGACATGCTCCGGTGAAGGATCTTCAGGAATTCATCGGTTGATATTCATGTAGCATCCACTAGAACCCATTACCAAGTTCTCTCCACTCACAGGGAAAGTCCATTCATCACCTAAGCCAATGAAGAACTTGATACAAATATATCATACCGTATGTAGAGGAGTTCGACACTTTGGCACTTCACGCTTCGACACTTCGACACTTCGGCATTGAACGCCTCTTTTCTGTCCACATACAAGACCTCTCGGAGTCTCGAACACCTGTAATATTTCCACATGGCTCTGACCTTCAGGCCCTTTGGTCTCTCTCTAATGATACACCCCAAATCCTTCGGACTCCCGGAGTTCCGGTCACTTCACCAACCACTTTGGCTATGCGGGCACATCCCATGGGCTAACACGTAGAAGGGCCAGGGGTGACACATGTCATGTTCCAATAGACATATAGGGTCTACGAAAAGCACATATCAAGATGACATGTGGCACATCGATCATGGTTCCACGTCCCACCAGACTGATAGCCTTCTAACATCCCTCAAATCTCATGGTCAAGATCTGTCCATGTCGATCCATAGATCCATGGCTAACATTACTTCGCGACTCTGGCCTTCGGGAGTTTTTCGATGCAAACTCCTCTTTTCTCCATAAGTTGGTCAGCACTGGGTTGACCACAACCTAGATCTAACGGTTAGGAAAAGTCTCGAAGTGTCCTCGAATTGATGGATCTCGTTACTTCGGCCTTCAGAGCTTTTCGACACACCACACCTCAAATTCCCAAGAGTGCCCAGTCTCTGAACTAAAGGATCTAGTGCCACGTGTAGATCCAAAGACTGAGGGAACCCACGAACACTCTCGATCGGTGGCTCACACTACTTCGCGACGGGGAGTTAGATATCGGTTTAGTCGGTAAGGTAGGTTCCTCTAACCACTAGGGAAGCCGTCCAACGTCATTTGACCTCATAGGTAACTGTGACTCTCGGTCACCTTTGGCCAGTTTGTGACTATTTGGGCCGACAATACTCCAAAGTCTCGGACTTCTGGAGTTTCGATGCTAGAAGGAATTAGCTCCCTTAGGCTTAACACATGGTTCTTGGGTGTTGTTCACATGGATCCTTCTAAACTCTCATGAGTTAAACACATCTTCCTCATCGTGAAATTTCTAAGGACTTGGGCATGGTGTCCTGATTATGCAGCAAGGAGTCTGAAGGAGATATCCTCTCCAGACCGACAGGGTCAGATTGATGCAATGCTTTCTATCCCATCCCTCCTACAGGTTTACATCCCAAGACGTCTTGAAGGCTAAAATGGGGCATATCGACTATCAACCAGAAGCATAAGTTGACAAGAAGGTAAATCCATACACATAATTTGATCATTCAATATGGAGACCATTCTTAGATGTATAAATACATACGTTCATTCATTACTCCATTTCAAAATACAAATTATGGAAATACTTATCAAAACCATAAATCATGATGTGACTGTTGAAATGGGTGCTTGTTTCCACCCAGCCATAGGCTCAGTCACTCCTAATGGATTTACCACTACCCACCCCCAAGCTAGACCATGATTCTCTGAGAGAGAGTTATTTCTTCCTTCTCAACAACAGTCAGGGACAGAGGTTACTCTCCTCCTCCCACAGGATCTTGGCAACAGGTTTTCTCTATACCAAGCAAGGAGGCATGCCTGAGTACTTCCTTAGTCACTCAACACCCTCACTTATAAGCTTGTATCATAACCCTACTAGCCACATCCTGTGACCATAACACGTTCATTTCTTAATTATTTTTCGTACTTGAGAGCTTAGTCTCTCTTTTATATTTCTCTTCGCATCTCTTTCTCTTTCCACCACGCCTTCCTTTCTTGCCTTCCTCGGCAAGATTGTGTGTGGCACAAATCCCAGTCTATGGTCAGGTATGAAATCCTTTCAGATGGTCGTTCTGCCCCATACCCTCATTAACTCTTGAGGAGGTCTTCCCTGGGTCAGAGGATTGTTTTGGTCTTGAGAAATTAAATCCAGCAAGGTACTGGTTTGGTGGGGGTTATCTCAACCATTCTTGGTTCCCCTCACCATATCTTTCATATAATCTATGGTCTATCTTGGCAAACCCCCCTTTCAACAGTTATGCAACACTTATCCAATTTCTCTCAATAACATAAATTACATTCATTGACCTTTTATACAAAGGTTCATCAAATCAAACATTCACACATATCGATTTTTCCATAGTCTCTTGGCCAATATAGTAATATTTACAAATTGGGGGAAACAAGGGTGTTACAATCCCCTCCCCCTCAAAGGAACATCGTCCTAGATGTTCTATCTGTCAATGTGATCTGTATATACAGAAGTAAATAAAAATGGATATTATTTTTTCATGCTATCCTCCATTTCCCACGTAGCCTCATCTAGGCTAAAGTGTTTCCACTGCACCTTGACTTGTGCAATGGTTTTGTTCCTGAGTGAGGTTTCCTTCCTGTCTAGTATGCATTGAGGTTCTGGCAGGAATTATCCCTCCGGCTTCACCTGAATCACATACCAGTCAATTATATGATTAGAATCATGTACACATTTCTTTAATAACGAAACATGGAAAACATTATGTTCCTTCACTGTGGGAGGGATTGCTAGCCTATAGGCTACAGGTCCCTCTCTATCTAAGATTTCAAAGGTTCCACAATACCGGGGTGCCAACTTCACACAAGCTCCCATTCTCAGGGAACTCTTCCTGGGTCTAACTCCAAGATAGACATGGTCTCTTGTCTTGAACTCTTTGGGAGTTCTCTTTCTGTTGGTGTAACTCTTTTGTCTATCCTGAGCAGTTTTCATATTTTGCTTAATCTAAATTACTTGTTGTTCCATTTCTTTCCGCATGTCAGGTCTGATTGCAATTCTATCCACTGGATTACTCTAGATGATTGGAATCTTGCACTGTCTACCATAGAGGGCTTCAAAAGGGCTCATCTTAAATGACTCTTGATAACCATTGTTGTAAGAAAATTCTACCAGTGGCAAGTAGTCTTCCCACTTCTTAGGTTGATGCATTACATGCATCCTTAACATGTCTTCTAATATTTATTTCACTCTTTATGTCTGTCCATCCATTTAAGGGTGATAGGTGGTGCTAAACAACAATCTAGTCTCAAAGCTATCCATTAAGGATTTCCAAAAGCTTGAAGTAAATTTTGTGTCTCTGTCAGATATAATATCCTTAGGCATGCCATGTAGTCTGAATATATCGTTCATGAGGATGTTGGCAATATCTATTGCCTTGCAAGTTGACTTGACAAGAATGAAGTGAGCAGACTTACTCAATTTTTCCACCATTACCATGATGGCATCATTCTGCTTAGCCAATTTTGGTAATCCAGTGATTAAATCCATGGAGATGGTTTCCCATTTCCATTTTGGGATTGGTAGAGGTTGTAACAATGATGTTGGGTGTCGATGCTCTGCCTTAACTTGTTGACATTCTAGACACTTACCTAGATAGTCAGCTATGTCTTTTTTCAATCCAGACCAATAGAATTGTCTCCTAGTGTTCCTGATCATTTTATGATAATGTGTATGATCAGTATATGGTCTCTTGTGTAGTTCATCCATTATGAACCTCTTCAAGTCGTCGCAACTTGGAATATACAATCTGTTTTTGTAGGTCAGCAGGCCTTCATCAAGCATCTGATAGCCTTCATACTTTAGCCACATGGGCTCTTTCTTTAGGTATGATGTCACGGTCTTGAAAAATTCATATGGTTCTTGTGCATTCTTGACTCTCTCCATGAAATTCGTTTCACAGGTTCTTACTGCTGCCAGGTGAATCATTTTTACACTTCTGGTAAGGGAATCAACCACCCTATTTTCTTTTCCTTTGATTTGTTTGATTTCAAAATCAAACTCACTAAGGAGAGCCATCCATATAGCTTGTATAGCATTGAGTTTTGGTTGATCAAACAGGTGCCTCAACCCACAATGGTATTTCATAAGTAAAAATATTCTACCTAGGAGATAATTCCTACACATTTTTAAAGCATGCACTGTGGCAACCAACTCTAGATAATGGGTCACATAATTGATTTCATGCTCATTCAATTTTTTGGATTTGTAACAAATTACACGTCCTTCTTGCATAAGGACTCCTTTGAGTCCTTCCTTACAGGCATCTGTACACAAGAGGAAGTCATCATTAGGGTCTGCAATCTTCAGCATGGGTGCATGGGTGAGAAGGTATTTCAGTTCTTGAAATCTTTCTTCACATCCTGATGTCCAAGTGAATTTAACCCTCTTTTTCTGAAGGGAAGTGATTGGAAAACCAATCTAGGAAAACCCTTTTATAAACCTTCTATACTATCGCGCTAAGCCCATAAAGGACATGATATCAGATACATCCTTTGGGGTAGGCCATTCCATGATATATATGATCTTGTCAGGGTCTACTGCCACCCCTTATTCAAAAATAACATGGCCTAAGTAATGTACTTTCTTCTGGAAAAAATCACACTTGCTAAACTTAGCGTAGAGTTGATGCTCTCTTAGTATGAATCCGATTTCGGATCACAGAAGCCTGTCAGGGCATGAAAAATGCTCAAAAATTAAAGTTCTCGTAATTCGACGAAACCAACACCATTGCGTCTGTCTCGTCTTCCCGATTCCGGCGGTATATTTACTTTGTCAAACAGACTCCGTATGCGAAAGTTATCACGTTCTGATCAAAAGCCCAAACAGGTAAAAAGTCAAAGGTCAACTGGTCAAAAAGTCAACGTTGATGTCATCATGCTGACTGTGCAGGAGATGACGTGGCACTCTTTGGCTGATGGTGATTGGACAGGTTTGCTGACAGGGCAGACATGTGGCAGGCAATTGGACCAGTCAATGGTTCACAAGTGGCATTTGTTCGTCGAATGGGAAAGTGCCACATGGCCCAATCATGGGCAGCCACGTGGCACCCAGTCAAAGTCAAAGTGGCAGGTTTCAAAAAAATTTGGGGTCCATGGGTTTTGAACCCATGACCAACCACTAAGCCTAAGAGCCTTCACTTTAGTCCTGTAACCAATGCACCACATTATTTTATGTTATTAAAACCCACAATATTAATTATATTGTATGGTATTATGCGCATAAAG
>ML796103.1:333725-389019 GCA_009831015.1 Picea engelmannii
TCTTTGAACCACTTTGGCCTCTTCTCGGGATGCAACTGCCAACATTTGTCCTCATCATGTCCCTCTTTCTTGCAATGCTTGCAAGAGGGATTTCCTTCCTTCTTTGTCACAGCATTTGTATTCTTGCCATGCTTTTTCCTCTTGTCTTCTTTCTTTGAAAACGATGATTCCCCTGACACACCTGCTTTCCCTGCTTCAATATACGTAGCTTGAACAGAAACCTCATCAAGGTTAGTGGGTCCAAACATGAAAACAATGTTTCTAATATGTGCAGGCAAACCTCTTATATACTTCATAAGGGTTTCTTGTGTTTGCAAAGGAATGTCTAACATTAATGCCATTTTTCTAAATCCATCGGTGTATTCTTGCACCGATTGTCCTTTTCTTAGCTTTAAAGATTGCCATTCAATTATTGCTTTTTCTTTATAACCCAAAGGATAAAATTGTTTCCTAAGTGCAGAAATGAATTTTTTCCATGATGGAAATACATTACCCACATCTTGTGTTCCTTTTTGCAGCTTGCTTTGCCACCAGATAAGAGTTGTACCTGCAAGCCTCAAAGATGCCAATTTAATTTTTGTGGCCTCATCCTGGATCTGCTGCACACTGCAGTATACCTCCATCTGCATGATCCAGTGATCAAGTTTTTCTACATTTACTTCACCATCATATATGGGCAACTGAAATTTTACATCAAGTTTTAACAATGGCATTTCATGTTTACTCTTATGAACATTTTTCTTCTCATTAGATTTAGAACTTGAACTTGAAGAAGAAGGAGAAGAAGGAGGTGTTGATGGAGGTGAAGGAGGAATGTGAGGATGGTCCTCTTCCTCTTCACTTTTTCCTTTTGAAGAATTACCCAAAACTGGTCGCTTCCGTTCCAAATAATCTTCATACAAAACCGTCACCATCTCCGACATAGCATGGAATGTTTTCCGAAACTCTTTCTCTTCTTGAGAAATCCCTTCTTTCGATGCCATCTTCTCGCTGTGAGAAGCTCTCTTTCTCAATCCAATTAATGGATTCTCTGCAACAAGCTCACCTTCACCACGCTGTATCTTTTCCCTGGTTAACATGCAAAACTCAAATCCAAACGTCAACCTGGCTCTGATACCACTTGATCCGTTGGATCTTTTAAATGACTATGGTTGAGTTTTAATTTTGCATGCGTTAATTAACCATTTGAGAAACTTAATGAAAGAATGAGGAAAGAAGAGGAATTATAACAGCCATATACACATTTGCAGATCTGAAATGAAAGAATAAAAATCAAACCATAACACGCAGATTGATAATGGAGTTCGGCACAACTTTGCCTACGTCTCCGGGCCTTTGTCTCTGTGGGGGAGGCTTCTTTATTTCTGTTCAAATGCTCAAAAGTACATCGCTTCAATGCCAAATGGCTACAAGACTGATCTGGTCATGTTCGTCCAGATCTCTAGAACCCTGCAAAGAAAACGGCATGCAAAACGGACGTCCGGAGCTCCCAAAAACAGTCCGACAGCGTCTCCTCCTCAAAAGATTCTCTGCATCAAATTGACTTTGGCTTGGCTTTTCTTCAGCATAACTCTGCTCTGAATTCTCTCCAATGGCCTCAAACAAGCCTGGTTTATATAGCCTTGAAGTTGGTTGCTCAGCTCCAACTTCCTCCAAGAATTTGGCCTCCAAAAATGCCCAATATCCCCCAAAAATGGAAGGAATCAGCTAAAAATAGGCATAATATTAATAAAAGAAACCAAAATATAGCAACAAAACCCACTTTTTATATGAATTTAGGTGCTAGGCTCCCAATTCCGCGTGTGCGCCCCTAGATTCTCGGTCATATGGTTTAATATGGCCAACCATATGGCCACGCACCCTGCGCTGGCTCCTTTATTCACGCCCTAGTCCCTGGTCTTGTGGTGCAATCATATGGCCACGGGTTCAATAGACTTAACCGCGCGCTATTCTTGGTTCCATAGACTATGTTTATATGGTGTGGTCACATTGAAAAGGTTCTGCGCCGAGGGCTGGGGCTAAGCCCCGGCCCTTTTCGGCGCCTGTTTAACCTTTAACCAACTTCATATACAATTTATGCCGTATGGATAACAAGTTCTACCGGCCGCCTAGGTGGCTAGCCCGTTCTGCCAGTCCGTTTGCCCCCAGGAGGTCACAGGTTCGACCCCTGGCCATGCCAAACAATTTTAAACATATATATACCGACAACCAATCACGGGGTGCCACGTGGCTGCCCACGACTGGGCCACGTGGCACCTTTCCAACCAACCGGTGAATGCCACGCGTCAACTGATGATTCACCCACGTCAACTGTCTGTACTACCTTGTCACCTGCCGCGTCAGTCTGCCACGTCACCTGATGACTTCACCCGTGCCACGTGTCACCCTTTCAGTGGTGACACGTGTCACCTCCGGATACGTCCAACCGTACACCAAATCGACCAAATCTGCCTGACACGTGTCACTTCCTGGAGATGCCACGTGTCACCTGTACAGACCTGCCACATGTCGCACATACGACATGCCACGTCAGTGTCCGTACAGACTGTACGGACTGCACAGTCAGCATTTTTTTTGCCTGTTTGACTTATCGGACAGAACGCGATATCTTCTCCATACGGAGCCCGTTTGACAAAGTAAATATACCACCGGAATCAGGAAGACGAGACAGATGCAATGGCACAGGTTTCGTCACATTCTGAGAACTTTCATTTTTGAGCATTTTTCAAGCCCTATCAGGCTTCTGGATCCGATTTCGGATCAAATAGAGTAAGTGTTATTGGGGCATGCTTAGTCTTAATGTGTTGATGATGTTCTCACCCTGGTCTTCTTGATATCCTGCACACATATAACGTGATTAGCTTGTTGTATGGTATCATTGTATATCTAACATTCTTTATTGTATGTATTGGTATATTTATTCTTTTGTAAGTAACTTGTAATTCTAACGTAACGAAATACCCTTTAACTATAGTTGACCGCTTGCCCAAGCTTAGGCACTAGTCTTATTTGACTTAGGGAGAGGCTTTCTTCACATACTAACCCTTTCATCTTGCATTGTTGCCTTAGCATCATAGGTTAGATTCCCCCAAACCTTAACTAATTAAAAATAACTCCTAGAACTTAAACTCTAAATCTTATCTAGAAACTAGGGTCTACCCCCCTTGGCTTCCCTAGGAGTAAGCCTTGACGGAAGAGGTTCCAGTCAAAGTGATAGCATGGGCTGTGAACCTAGGCATTGTGCCTCCAAGGACACACTAAGCGAGCCAGACTTAGCTCACGTTTGCAAGTGTGTATTAGGACGGCAACAGAGTGGACCCATTATATTACTTTTTAAATGTTAGTTGGCTAGCATAATAGATCAATACATTTTTCCTTGAAGTTCTTATGTTCTCTTGTTGTTGTTGTTCTTGTTTTTAGATTAATTGATACTCGAGGCTAGTGTGCTTCAACACTCAACTAGGGTCTACTAGTTGAGAGGCTTAGAACTACATTATGGTGTGAGAATGGGATTGGTCATGTTGATGTGGTGGAATGTAATAGGGTTGTGTTGTGGAATGATATGGTGGATTGAAGGTATATGATATTAATACCTTGGGGGTCGATGTGGTGTATGATGGAGGAGGGAGGTGTGCCTTAGTTGCGGTTAAGAGGGTGGACTAGATGAAGTGAAAGACACTTGTGGAGGTTGACTTGACGTAAGAGGGTGGACTAGATGAAGTGAAAGACACTTGTGGAGGTTGAATTGACTTACAACGACATGCCCATAGAGAAAAAAAGGATGCAAAGGGGTCATGGTTGAAGAGATGAGTTTGTAAAGATTGGCATTTTTGAACAACTTATAAATAGTTTGAAAGGCATTATAAATGGCACAATCATGATGTTGATAAGGAATCCCCAAGAGAATATATAAGTAATCAAAGGGGGATACATCACAACAAATGTGATGGAACAATGTTTAGTTACCTAGAGATGGGGCCATCTTTCTATAAACAACTCACTTGATAAGGTGAAGGATGAGCAGTAATGGGTAGTTGAAGACGAGTAAGAAAACAATGGAAGAATAGATTTTTCTGGATACCATTATAAAGGATTATGGAAGCAATCTAATCTTTGATTTGAGAATTGTGGGTAAATACGAGGTGGGGTGGAGTGGGGTGCAGTGGGGTGGGTAGCCGAATCATTTTTCAGCAAAAGGATTATGGAAGCAATCTAATCTTTGATTTGAGAATTTTGGGTAAATAAGAGGTGAGTGGGGTGGGGTGGGGTTGGTGGCCGAATCATTTGTCAACAAAGGGAGATTTGGATTTGGAATCACGGGATTATAAAGAGGAATAAATTCAACATCCTATGTACTAACAGTGGTTGTGGTTGGCTCAAAGGACTCCATGGAGGGATTTTTTTATATAATTTTTTGAAAGATTTTGGCATTGTAGAGCACTACACTCAGCGGTATCATGGGTAGTAGTCTTGTTAAAGGTGCACCATTGTCCCGGACGTGGGGAAGAGTGAGAACTAGGGAAGAACAAGGAATAGAGAAGCAATGCCTTTGTTTAAATTTGCATTCAACGGTCAGGGCTCTTGAACATATCAAGAGCATTACAAATAAAAATAAGTAAACAAAAATTAAACTTTAAGATCAGTACCCGTCAAGCTTACAGATACATAACTAGATGGGAAACTTGGTGAAGGAATTGATGTACTACTGAACACCAGGATGTTGAAAGAGAAGAAAGCAACGATGCATGAGGTTCAGTAGTTACCCTGGTGAGAGAGGGTTCACGGTAGGGATTCGTTGCGCTTGTTGGGTACTATAGGGATAGGAGGGAAAATTTTCAGATGATAAGAAGACCAAGGACACTAAAAATTCAAGATGGACATTGGAACAAAGTAACCAGAAGTGGGTTAAAAATGTACTATATTGGAGTGAATCTGCAATGGCTAGCTAAAGAAAGGGATTGGATCCCTATGAGGGCTACTGAAGCTTGCATGAGAAGGGAACAAATCCCTGCTTGGTCCCGAGCTAAGTCTTTCTTCAACGTGGCTATAAATATCAAGTGCCTTGGAAGCTATCTCTTCTAGTCATGTGAAGTTCGTGGATCCCTCTTCCACGAACTTCACAATGTACAAGGTTAAAATATTGTACAAGGTTAAAATATACACGTAGGTGACAGGAAGAGTCATTCGTTGGGAAGACCAACAATCACATTTTGTGTATTTATTGAATCTCAAGATAATGCAATAATAACAATGGAGTGATGATTTTTTCCTGTAAATGTGTTGAACCTGCACAAAATAGATCTAGTTGGGAATTGACATACACAGTTGGAGAGAAAATAGAGGAAAAGAGAAATAGAAGAGAAAGAATGGAAGAATTATCATTAACCATTGAATGAATGATAATTTACACATGATATACTTTGTATAAATCAACTAATTCACACTGGAGTAGAAGCCAATGCGCCATAGTGGTGGTCTAGAGTGATCTGGACACACACCAATAGTTACAGGAGTAAACTGCCACCTAGTCTAGTCTCTCGGGAAGTTACATGAGTGAACTTCCACCTAGTTGAGTTAACTAGTCTATCAGTCTTCAGTTAACTGACTAGAACATAGTGAAGTGAGGAGGAGATAAGGGAATCATGGGTAATGCACTAGTCTAGTGATGATCCCAAGGACAATGCGCATTAGTTGGTGATTATCCCAATGTTGTGTGGTGATAATCCAAATGTAGCATCTAGAATCCACTCAACTGATCAAACTAAAGTGAAAACTAAAGAGAATATTCTCCCTAGAGGAATATTCTTCCTAAAATATAGGAGACTCAATAATGATTAATAAAAATAGGAAAAACCTTGGGAAAAAGAAATCATAGGTGTGTGTGAAGTAACTCCAACACCCCCATGAACATAATTATGGTGAAAATAAAGAATGGGTTCCGACAACGAGGCCATGTATGGTACCCAAATACAAAAGATGCACTGAAATAAAGAGAGGAAAGAAGGAAAACACCATGAGAAAAAAAAAACCTTAAAGCACAATGTATGTAAAAAGAAGAACTAATTGTTGCTAGGCAACTATGTCCTTCACTCCAAGACGACTACAGAGAGAATGGAACTTTTTCTTAGTGAAGGTCTTGGGGAAGATGTTTGCAGTCTGTTTTGTTGAAGGACAGAACTGCAGGTCGATGATCCCCTCATGTACTAAGTCTCGGATGTAGTGCATGTGGATCTCGATGTGCTTCGTCCGCTGCCTCTGAAATGGATCTATGCAGAAATTCAGAGTGCTCTGGTTGTCACACTAGATGACGATCAACCAATGAAAGTGAATTCTCAACTTAGTGAGAAAATGTTGTAGCCACATAGCCTAAATGTTTATGTTAACTACCCCTCTATACTCTGCCTCGACTAAAGATAGAGAAATAGTAGCATGCTTATTGCTTGACCAATAGATAGACCTGGAACCAAGACTGACTGAGTAACTAGATGTGGACTTGCGATCAATGCTATCGCCGGCTCAGTCAGAATCAGTGAACCCAATGAGGTCCAATTTAGATTTTGTTGCATAATGAATCCCAAAGGTGATGGTTCCCTGTACGTATCAAAGGATATGGTTTGCAGCCTTTCAATGTAGCTCATGCGGGTCTTGCATGAACCTGGAGACTGCTCCAACTGCATAGGAGAGGTCTAGTCCAGAGTGTGTGAGATACAAAAATATCCCCACTAGTTTTTTGTACAGTTTGTTTTCAACCAGTGGAGTGTCCCCACCATCCTCAAGTCTAACTCCTAATAGGAAAGGAGTCGAGGTAGACTTGTAATCTGTCATGTGAAATCTCTCAAGGAGATCTCGTGCATACTTGGCCTGAGACAGTTTCATGCTTGATGCATCTTGACTGATCTCGAGTCCAAGGAAGAAATGTAGCGGACCCATGTCCATCATCAAGAACCTGTCATGAAAAATTCTATTGATTGTAGCAATCACTAAAGTCAAGCAACTGGTGATCAACAAATCATCAACATATAGAACTAGGAGTAGAAGTGAATCAGTCGTCCTGAGCATGTAAACATTCGGGTCTGATTTAAAACGTACAAATTTCTATGACAACAGGTAGGAGTCCATCTTGGCATACCATGCCCTCGGAGCCTACTTGAGGCCATAAAGAGACTTATTCAGTCGACAGACCAAAGATGAATCCAGCATAAATCCTTGGGGTTGCTCCATATAGATCTCCTTGGAGAGATCGTCGTGAAGGAATGCATTCTTCACATCCATCTAATGAACTTTCTATCCCTTGGCTTCTGCAATGGAAAGTGACAAATGTATGGAATCCATATTTTCTACCGGAGCGAAGGTCTCATCATAGTCAATGCCATTCACCTGTTGAAATCCTTTGGCAACAAGCCTGTCTTTGTATCTGCTAATCTGTCCATCTGCTATGCTCTTGATCCTGTAGACCCATCTGCACCTGACAAGTTTCCTTTCTGAAGGAGGGGAAACTAGATCCCAAGTTTGGTTCTCGAGGAGGGAATTGTACTCCTCCTGCATGGAGGATTCTCAAAAGGGATTTCCAGCAGCCTCTCCATAAGGTTTTGGATCTAAAGACTGAACTTAGAAAAGATCCCTGGGTGGCAACGATTCAGTGGCAGTGAGTGAAAGAGGAGGCTCCTCGAGATCAAATCGAGTCCTCCTAGTATCAGATGGATCCCCAACAAGATCCCCTGCATCCTAAAGAGTATTTTGAGCCCACTTGGGCCTCAGATCTGGATCTACATATGCATATCCATGCACTGACTTTGCATCTGACTGTACTGACTCTATATCTAGATCATCTGAATCCTCTGAATCAAAACTCTCATCTAAATAAGAGTCGGCATGTGCATGCTCATCATCTTTGATAGGTGGAAGAACAAAGGTGTCTACATGTGGCTATTGAGGTACATGTGAGACACTTTCCTCGAATTGGACACTTTTCTCAATGATGAGTCAGTTCGAGGAAAGATCAATAAGTTTGTATCCCTTCACACCATCAAGGTATCCAACAAAGATACACTCAGTTCTTTGTGGATAAAGTGCCTTCCTCTTTTTAGAGGGAATCCAGGCCCATGCACTTTAACCAAAAATATGAAAGTGGGTCACTTCCGGTTTGAGGCCGCTCCAAGCCTCGTAGGGGGTCTTATCCTTGGAAGATATATGGGGAGATATGTTTTGGATGTAGGTTGTTGAATTAAGTGCTTTGGCCCATAATCTTTGAAGAAGTGACTTTGCATGTAGCATGCAAGATGCCATCTCTTTTAGAGATCTATTTTTCCACTCAACAACTCAGTTTTGTTGTGGAGTATAGGGAACCGTGTGCTACAACTGAATCCCTGCCTCATGACAAATATTTTGGATCTCATGGTTGGCATACTCTCCCTTGTTATCAGTTCGAAGGATTTTGATTTTCTTTCCTGATTGTGTCTCAACAAGGGCTTTGAAATCTTTGAGGTGTTGAAAGACCTCTGACTTTTTCCTTAGAAAGAAAATCCATGTTAAGCGTGAGAAATCATCAACAAAAATGAGCATGTACCTTTCTTTTTTATTGATGGATGTGGAAAAGGGTCTGTTATCGTGCAATTTGTAGCAAGGATTAAAGCTTGATGTTTGAAGGTCAAACTGGCGTAACAGGAACCAATCCCACCCAATGTCACCACAATGGGATGGTTCTTTCTCTTTAGGGAGGTGAGGCCCAGGGGAGACATCCCCGATGACCCGAGGTTTTGACAAGGCAAGAGGATAATAAGACAAGGATAAATTTCCCCCTCACAAGTCACCACCGAGCAGATAGTCCTGGTTAAACAACCAATAATAAAGTAAACCCCCCAAAGATATACCTTCCTGAGACAAAGCAACAACAAATGATATATGCAAGCTTATTTCAATGGGTTAGTACTTCATATAAATAGATGACTATCTAATAAACATATAAGCAATTTAACAATAAACATTGACGAAGTCAATGTTTGTAAATAGAAATGAAAATTATCACTTCACCAATAAATACTAGAACAATGTGGCATTCAATGTAATAAATCAACACTTCATTCAATTTATGCCTTAATTCACCATTCAATTGCTTATGACACAAACGTTAGTTGCACAAAGGTTTTAATAGTAGGAGATAACGGCAGCATGTAGGGTTAGAGGGTTAGTTCTAGGCTAGGGTTAGTTAGGTTAGGGTTTGATTCAAAGTGTTGAGAGTATTTTTGATCAGGTTCACTTCAACGCATGAGGTCTTAGGATCAGTGCCTTAGGGTTAGATGGAGTCAATAGTGAAGTACGCAAGAGCTGAAGGAGACAAAAGTCAAAATGGCTAAGGACTAGAGGGAGAGACTTTGAGGTGTTTCTAAGGCAAGACCTCAAATTCAAAACCCTAGGGGAGAGAGGCTCACTTTGGTGTAGGTGAACTAGGCATCAGTGCTCTCTCCTCCTTCCTTAACTCAAGTGGCAAAACGGTTAGCTGAAAGATGAAGCATAAAACCAAAACTAGAGGGTTTGATGAAGCAAGGTCCTGCTACAGCAAGGCCTTTTCAGCAAACCCTAGAGAAAAATGGCCCTAAGTGTAGTCGACCTAGGCTTAACACGTCTCTCTCTTCTTGGCCTTTATATATTACGGCTAGCAATAAATGAAGAAAGGAAGGGAGTGTAGAAACGACTAGGCTCTCTCCTTCTTCAATGGCTGAAAATTTCTCTCAAAGGGGACATGAGACAAGGACCTACTTGTGTTCTTGTCACCTAGGGTTTTGCTCAGCAAAACCATAAACATATGCAAGAAATTAAACTACAACCATTCATTCAAGAAGTTTTGCAGAAAAATACTTACAATTCACCAAGAAATATCAATGCAAACCCTAGTTGTAACACCTTCCTTCAAGAAAAATGCCAAAACATGACAAAACAATCCTCCTTCAACAAGTGCGCATCACTAAATCAGCCAATAACCCAAGAGAGGGCGCAAAATGAAGGTAAAAATCCCTCATTTATACCATTCCATGACCTAATTTTACATTTTAGTTCATGTAAAAGGCTGACAAGGCCAAAATACTAAAATCATATTGTTCTACATTAAAATGTTAAATATAAACCCTAATCAAGCTAAAAAGAGAATAAAAGCCCCTCTAAGTGGGGCGTTATCCCCTTCTAGGGAAAATGAAGCATCCAGGAGCAAAACATTATTCCTCCTTGGGCTTCTCCAACCTGCCACACGTTCCATTGTTGCCCAGTCTACCTCCCAAAATGTCCAATAGGATGGATGATGTCATGGTCATCAAGGGTGACATCCCAGGCCTTCCAAGGCCAACGTTCCACTGAAAAGGGATTAACCCCCCTAGGTCAAGTTGTGTCAGGGTGGCTCTGGTGGAACATCCTCTTCTTCTCTGATGCAAAGCCCCTGATCCATCTCTGTCTTGTCTTCGCCCCTTGATGGGGTCTCAACATCCACCTGGTGGGCTCTTCAGCCCCATGGAGGTCCGAACTGGTCATCTCCCCATGTGTACTGGTCCAAATGGTACCTGTCCGTCAGGCATGGTCCTTCACATCAAAATTTATTCCCTCCATGGGCTCATCAGTCACAGGGATCATAGAAATGCCAATCAAATTTCACCATCAATATTATTAAACATGTGCATAAAATCCCTAATACACCAGTCAGCAGCTCAAAGACGTTACACAAGCCTACAATACAAGTCTGGAGAAAAGGACAAGGCATCCTATTGGGCTAGTGTCCACAGAAGAAGGAAAGTTCTCGAACGAAGACTTCATCCAAGCCATGTAAGTGGGTGATGTGGTCAGGGGATATCCAAACATGTGGGTGCAGTGTGGCTAAGGATGCAAAAATGCTACCTGTGGGTGCCTTTGTAGAAGGTGAGTTGTACCTGTCATGGAGGCATTTTTTCCAAGCCCATTCTTTTTCTTTTATTCTTCATTCTTTTATTCTTTTATCTTTTATTGTTTTTTTTTTGTTCAAGAGCTAATCAGGGGACACCGCCCTGGCATGGTGACCAGTGGTGACAGAGTTACCCACAAGTATTTTCACAGAAATGAGACCCCCTTTCCCTTGGCCATGCAACCAAGAGTCACTGCTCTGGTGTGGTGACATGCTAATGGAAATTTTACACTGTTACATACCCATGGACCTAATTGCCTGGCTCGTGATGAGACCCCCTATCCTCTGGTTAGGCCTTGTTTTATTATTTTTTTGGGTCCGTCTTGTTTCTTGCTGAGAATATTTTTATTGCTTTCTCAAGGATCCATGGGCGAAGCATCTCAAGGTTTTATTTTTAGGATTTTATCTTTTACCAGCTTTCTTTTAACTTCTGTGCCTTTAGCCCCTTCTTCCCACGAGATAAGGTGCAATCCTAAAAATAGGTCAACCCAAAGTCTGGACAAGTGGAATGGGATAGGTGAGCGGGAAACAAGATGGAAAAGTGGTACTATGATGGGAGTGGACGATGGATTCTCATAAATTCCCCCCAGTGGCAAACCAAAACCTACAGACACGGGCTTTCTAGGGCACCCTCTCAATCCCCCCAAACATGGTCAAGTGGGAAAGTGTAAGATCCAAGCAGTTGTTAGAAATAAAAGGAATTAAATGCATACATTCAATGGTTTTGATGATCAAAGTGACACATACCATGATACCTGAACCAATTATCTCATGGAGCAAGAACCTTCTCTGACATAGGACCAAGCCGATGGTGATGGATGTTGTTGTTGCTAACAAGACAAAGATGCTGGAAGAAAGAAAAGGTGGGCCCTCCAGGGCCATGCTCAAGTCAATCTTGCTCTTGGTACTCCATGTCTAGGACCCGTGGGCCTCGAGATATGATCTCCTAGCTATCCCTGAAAACGGTGGATAATAGGGCCCATGAGGTCACTATGGATCAGATATAAAGGAGAGGAATCTCTCTGAGTCTTTCCTTTGTCGAATTTATCTTGAGGGTGTTTTCCAAGAACACATCCCTCACAAATTCCTTTGGAGAAATGGATGTTGGGTAGACTATCAACCATTCTCTGATTGCTAATATGTTGCATATATCTGAAATTTAAATGCCTAAACCTTTTGTGCCATATCCTACTACTTTCATCAACATGGGTAAGCAGTAATGAAGAATCTGGTTCAATAAATTCACAAAATGTGTAGAGTATAGATTGATGATTTACCTCACTGGTAGCAACCCTGGAATTGGTTTGCATGTCATAGATATCCACTGCATCATGTGTGAATATGACTCTCTTTCTGGTTTTGGATTTAGTCATCTGATACATGGAGAGAATATTGACAGAAATTTTGGGAACATGCAACACATTCTCGAAGCTTCCATTTGTGAGTTCAATCCTTCCTTTGTTGGTGACCTCGACTAGAGAGTTGTCCCCCATCATAATAGGAAGACCTTTTCATGCATTAAATGAATAATAGACCTCTTTTGTGGTAGTCATGTGGTGTGATGCTCTTGAATCTATGATCCAAGCATCGGGAGAGGAGTTTATGGAAATCAAAGCATGGATAGAATTTCCTTTCTTGGGATTTTGATCTTCTAGATTCTTCTTCTTGGCACCCTCGAGGATGCGATCTCCAAGGTTGTTTTGCTGAATTATTTGATTCATTAGATCTATATGTTTCTGCATACATGCAGATTCTGGATGGAAACCTTTATGGTAGTAAGAGCATTTCTCCCCTTTTCTTCCCTTTCCACCTTTGGATTTGGAGGCATCGTTGAAGGGTTTTGAGTACCCTTCCTTCTTCGGATTTTCATGTGCTTTCCTTTTGTATTTATCTTTAGATTTCTGATATTGATGACCGCTTCCATCTTGCACAATAAGTGCATGTGCCTTTGGGCCTTTGATTTTTCCCATGTTGATGAGCTTGCTTTGCTCTTGTGTCAGAGACTCGATAAATTCCTCAAGAGAGGGCATCTTCAAGGTAGATCCAGATGCAAATATAACTGAATGAAATGTGGAAACAAACACTAAGTATTCTCGAGCAAGTTTGTAGAGAATGGTGAGAACCATTTGTTTCTCCTCCTTAGATTTATCAACCCCGCAAGCCTTGAGTTGCGACAACAAATCCTTATATTTGGTAAAGAAATATTGGAGATTGTCGAAGATTTTTGAATCCAATGTGAGGAATTATACCTCAAGCATGTGTCCCCTCATCTCATCCTATTTTCCAAAAATATCTTCCATGGTGGTCCAGGCTTCATTGGGGGTTTTACACGAGGATATGTGAAAGAGAAGTTTAGGAGAAATGAGACTGCATATTGTTCTGAACGCTTCATCCATTTGATTTAGATACTTGTATTTTTCTATGGTTGATTTTGGTTATGCATCTATGTTCATGGTTAACTTGTACAATCCTCTACTTCAAAGATGAATTATCATCTTCTCCTTCCATGCAAAAAAGTTGTAAGGTGTAAGAATGAATTCTTTTGGAAATTCCATTTTTTCATTGTCTTCAATCTTTGATACCTACAAAAATAATATGGTGTGTATTTTCCCTAGCAATCTGTCAACTCTAATACCATGTAAATGTGTTGAACCTGCACATAATAGATCTAGTTGGGAAATGACATACACAGTTGCAGAAAACAATAGAAGAAAAGAGAAGCAGAAGAGAAAGAATGGAATAATTCTCATTAACCATTGAATGAATGATAATTTACACATGATATACTCTGTATAACTCAACTAATGTGCACTAGAGGAGAATCCAATGCGCCATAGTGGTGGTATAGAGTAATCTGGACACACACCAACAATTACGAGAGTAAATTGCCACCTAGTATAGTCTCTCGGGTAGTTATGAGAGTGAACTACCACCTAGTTGAGTTAACTAGTCTATCAGTTGTCAGTTAACTAACTAAAACAGAGTGAAGTGAGGAGGAGATCAGGTAATCATGGGTAATGTGCTAGTATGTTTATGATACCAAGGAAAATGTGCATTAGTTGGTGATGATCCCAATGTTGCGTGGTGATAATCCGAAGGTAGCATCTAGACTCCATTCAACCGATCAAACTAAAGTGAAAACTGAAGAGAATATTCTCCCTAGAGGAATATTCTTCCTAAAATATAGGATATTGAATAATGACTAATAAACATAGGAAAAACCTTAGGAAAAAAAAATCATAGGTGTGTGTGAAGTAACTCCAACACTGCCAATGCTTGGCCTGACATTAATAAATCATGTTAGTAACCCTATTAAGTCAAGGTTGAATCCTAATAATCCTCCCTTTAAACTTGAATTAGGATTAAAATAATACCCCCCTCTAATTTTATCCAAAGATCCAGTGTTATTACATCATAACCCTCCCCCCACACCTCCATTTTGTCCCCATAGTATTTTTCCAAATAATTGCATATAGACCACTCTGAGTGTTACAACCTTTTACAAGTGATCAAACCAAGTGGGGGTACGCGTGCCAATTGGATTTACAACAATATGATTTTTACATATGGAAATAACCTATTTTCAAACTTGGCAGAAAAACTCCATCTTGAAGGCACTACTATTATGCATCTTTTCCCAGTCCATCCATCACTTCAAGGTGAACACAACTCTTGCATTAATAAGTTAAACATCACCATCAAGAAACTACTTCAAACAATCACATCACATGTAATCCCTCTACAAGGTATAAACATTGATTTTCCATAGTTGATACACAACTATATGTACTTAGCATGTCATCCCTTTGTAATCTCACTACACATCTACCATGCACATTCTTATCATTTTCCTTGAGGCCAACCTTTTTCTCTTTAACAATCATCCATATAATAGATCTCCTTGGGCCAACCCCTAGGATGGAGGTCATAACAAAAGCTACCACCAAATGACAAAGCTCTTTAATCTTATACATGTTGATATTATGGTAGCTTCGGGAGGTATGAACCTCTATTGTGACCTATGACGAGATTAGAATATTCTGGAAGGAAGCAAAGAAATGAATGTAACCCTAGACGATATGTCGGCTGAAGAAAGATAAATAATATGAATTAATTAGTACCCAAAAGGAGAAGTCGGCCCAGGAAAGTCTACCATAAATACTATAAATACAGGGTGCTAGACTCTCATTTTTCACATTCTCATAATTGCATAAGTCACTTGTGCGCATTGCAATCTGGCAGTTTTGTACGCAATTTCTGGGGAAGGTGTTGCACCAGTTTCTGGGTTGGACTATCTGATCAACTTTGGTGACTTTATTGATTCATGCATTAACCTTGCTTGGCTATTGATTGCTACCAGGATACTTCTCTGTCAAGGTCAAGGTGCTCGGAGGGTGGCTTCGACCTATGGTTGGGTGACAAGGGTATTGTCAATGGTAAAACGAGCACAATCCTTCATATTCTAATAGATTATGGGCCCACACCTCCTTCATTCAGTCTAAACGCTGGAAGGAAGCATAGCCGCTAGGATATTGAGCTCGTTGAGGAACTATCGCTAGGGTTACTAGAAGGAGCAGCTCCTAAGACACTGTCGCTAGGGTTACTAGCAGAAGCAGTTGTAGAAACCCTAAATCTCAGATCCGACACCTTGTGATGGAGCATCTCACTCAAAGAAAAGATATTCAGATGCACCCTAGTCTAGCACACCTTTTCGCTATCTCAGAAGACAGAAATGTCAGAGTTGAAGTTTTGGATCAAATCATGACCAACTACTAGTCAACTGAAGACGTGAGTAAAACAATCAGTCTTTTACACTACTCAGCACTCACTGGAACGATTGAAGATGACATGTGGATAATCGATAGTGGATATTCTAGGCACATGATGGGAGATCAATACAAACTCTCAAACCTAAATGAGAAGAAGGAGTCGTACAAGGTAGAGCTTGGAGACAAAATCACTTACCCAATCGAAGGATTTGGACAAGCCTCCGTCAAGTTGAAATCAGGTAACAATGTTCACTTAAGCAATGTTTTATATGTACCTAGTTTAGAAAAGAATCTTGTATCAATATCTTTCCTAGAAGACAAAGGAAACAGAATAGATTTCGTGGATGGAAAAGTATTATCATGGCATAAAGACTCCAGCATAGAGAATTCTAGGGTTATTGGAAGTCGTGAAGGAAATTTGTATAGACTACTAGAACAAAATGAAGAAGATATCGTACATGACAAAGTCAAACCTAATGAACTTTGGCATAGAAGGTACGCTCATATTAATTATGAAGCATTACCCTTTCTCAGAAGAATGGTTGAAGGAATACCAAAATTCAAATTTGCACATGAAGGAATTTGCAAAGGATGTGCCCTTGGGAAGAATATCAAGAAACCATTCCCAAGCAGCAACAATAGATCTAAGGAGATCCTATATCTAATACACTAAGATGTTTGTGGTCCAATGCCATTCATATCTCTAGGAGGATATCTTTACTACGTAATCTTCATAGACAATTATTCAGTAAATACTTGGCTATATCTACTGAAGACAAAAGACGAAGTATTCAGCAAATTCCAAGAATTCAAAGAAGAGATAGAAAACCTCACGAACAATAAGATCAAGACATTAAGAACAGATAATGGAGGAGAATACACCTCGAAGGAATTCGTTTCATTCTGCAAATCAGCAGGGATTATAAGGGAGTTGAATGTTCCTCATAACCCTCAACAAAATGGTGCAGCAGAAAGAAAGAACAAATCTATTGAAGAAACCGTAAAAGCCTTACTAAATGATCAAGGTTTATCCATGTTCTTATGGGGAGAAGCAGCAATATATGTGCAAAACAGAAGTCCTCATCGTATAATGAAGGACATGACACCAGAAGAAGCCTTCTCAGGTAAGAAATCTAATGTGGAAAATCTAAGAATATTTGGATGTCATGTTTACTCTCACATTCCCAAGAACAAAAGGAATAAACTAGAACCCTCGGGAAAGAAGGGGATATTTGTAGGATACAATGATTCATCCAAGGCCTATAGAATATATATTCTAGAACAACACAAGATCGAAGTCAGCAGAGACGTAAAATTCAATGAAAATATGGTCTTCAAGAAATCCATAGAAGAAACTATTGAAGAAGAAGAGATTGAAGAACCTAATGAAGAAAGCACATAAAATGAAAATGACGAAAAGGGACAACCTGATCATCCTATGGAACCATGTGAAAACAATGATTCAGATATCATACCTAAAACCAAGAAACGACCAGCTTGGATTGAAGCTACCTTACAAGACGCAGAAAGACTCAAGGTTCCAGAAGGAACATTCAGAAAGAGTAAAATACCTAAAAGATTCTCAAGTTATGTAGCATGCATGACAAAGCTTCTAGATGAAGAACCTACCACATTTGAAGAAGCAGTTCAAAAGGGACAATGGAAAGAATCTATGACGGAAGAACATCAATCCATTATGAAAAATGAGGTATGGGAAATCGTACCTAGACCTAAAGAAAAATCAATGGTAACTTCAAAATGGTTATACAAGATCAAACATGCAGTAGATGGAAGCATGGATAAATACAAGGCAAGATTCGTAGCCAGAGGGTTGTCCCAGAAGGAGGGAGAATATTATGACGAAACCTTTTCTCCGGTGGCTAGATATACTTACATCAGAGCTATCATATCTCTTGTCGCTTCCATGGGATGGAACTTACATTAGATGGATGTAAAGACAACTTTCCTCAATGGAGAAATTGAAGAAGAAGTATATATTGAACAACCTCAAGGATTTGAGGTACATTCCAGAGATACCCACATTTGCAGATTAAAGAAATCTCTATATGGACTCAAGCAAGCTCCAAGGGCTTGGTATGCCAAAATGGATAGCTATCTAATGAGACTTGGTTTCTCTAAGAGTCATGCAGATCCAAACCTTTACTACAAAGTCGTGGACAATGCACCTGTAATTATACTACTATATGTTGATGATCTATTCATAACAGGTGAAGAGTCTCTCATCATCCAGTGCAAGAAGGAATTAGCTTTTGAATTTGATATGAAAGATCTAGGTCTCATACATTATTACTTGGGACTAGAAGTATGGAAGAAGCGTGGTGAAGTATTCCTTGGACAACGAAAGTACGCAATAAATATCCTTCATAAGTTTGGAATGATGGATTGTAAGTCCATGTACACTCCTATGAATACGGATATAAGAAAAGTGAAAGATCAAGATTCTGATCCAGTAGATCCATCTCTATATCGACAACTAATTGGATCATTGATGTATTTGGTAAATACTCGACCAGACATTTGCTTTTCTGTAAATACACTAAGCCAGTTCTAGGTGGAACCAAGACATGAGCATTGGATAGATGCAAAGCATGTATTAAGATATATTCGTGGGACAATAAACTATGGCTTGAGATATACCGCATCCAGTGATATACAACTTCATGGATTCACAGACTCAAATTGGGCTAGAAGTGTAGAAGACAAAAAGAGCACTTCATGTATGTGTTTCAGCTTGGGCTCCGCTATGATATCTTGGGATAGCAGGAAACAGAAGTCTGTCGCACTCAGCACATCAGAAGCAGAGTATATCGCAGCATGTGAAGCAAGAACAAAAGAAATATGGCTGAGGAAGTTAATCTCCGATTTATTTGATCAGATTCCATAATCAACCATAATACATTGTGATAATCAGAGTTGTATAAGATTATCAGAACATCTAGTGTTTCATGAAAGGTCGAAACACATTGAGATCAAATACTACTTTATTTGAGATAAAGTCCATGAAGGAGAGGTAAAGCTCGAGTATATCCCCACAGATGAGCAGACAGAAGACATCTTGACAAAGCCTTTATCCATAATAAAGTTTGCATATTTCCGAGAGAAGATGGGGATTGTGGAAATAAATCCCTTAGCTGAAAGGGAAGAAATGACTCTCCAAGTTGGGAGGGAGCACTGAAAATATTATTGAAGACTTTTATTTTCGAAATTGAAAAACAGTCCAGCTTGGACAGATTCTTTCATGTTCAGAAAGTGGATTGAGATTTCTAACGGACAACGATTTCCCATAGTGGTTAACATGGGAAATGGTCCATATTGTTGATATATCATAGAAATCGACTCCCCATTGTGGTTAACATGGGGAGTGATCTAGGTCAGTCTCTCTTCTTGAGGGTTACTCAAGAAGACTGGCTCGCCTCGCCGGACAACGATTTCTCATTGTGGTTAACATGAGGAATGGTCCATTTTGGAGGTTGATATAGGACAGTCTTTTCCTCTTGTAGTTAACAGAGGAAATGGTCCAGACAGTCATTTCTTAGGGTGTATTCATTCTCTCCAGGTTTCACTTTGTTTAGTGATGGAGGAATGGTCCAGGCTCAGCAATCAGGGACAGGCATTCCTTAGGGTAGATTCATTCTCTCCAGGTCACACTTTGTTTAGTGTCAGGGGAATGGCCTAGGGTGAGGAATGGTCTAGGCTCATAAATCAAAACAATCATTCTTCCTTGTTTGAGAAGTATAGGGAAATTAACCCATCATTGATGTTCTACTATGAGGGCAGATATCACAGATGTGAGTGACAGATTGGACCAGATGATTTAGTTTATTTTAAACAATATTCTTTGTGTAGGTCAGCATCAGATGATTGTTATGGAGACTGCCTGTCTCTAGACATTAGAGATATACTACAGTGGTGTATTTGTTCCATTGTTTGTGACTATGTGTCACGGTTTGAGTAGTTGTGTACTACCATGGATAAACATAGGGATGTTCTATCAATTGATATTGTACCAGTTGGCATAGGATATTATCCATTTGGATAATAATGACGATGCTCGTGATACTACCGATTGAATGGTCTGTTTGTGTTCAAGACCATACCTCCCTAGCTAGGAGGGAGTGTTGATATTATGGTAGCTTCGGGAGGTATGAACCTCTATTGTGACCTATGACGAGATTAGAATATTCCAGAAGGAAGAAAAGAAATGAATGTAACCCTAGACGAGATGTCGACTGAAGAAAGATAAATAATATGAATTAATTAGTATCCAGAAGGAGAAGTCGGCCCAGGCAAGTCTGCCAGAAATACTATAAATACAGGGCATCAGTCTCTCATTTGTCACATTCTCAGAATTGCAGAAGTCACTTGTGCGCACTGCAGTCTGGAAATTTTGTGCGCAAGTTCTGGGGAAGGTGTTGCGTCAGTTTCTGGGTTGGACTATCTGATCAGCTTTGGTTACTTTCTTGCTTGGTGCATTAGCCTTGCTTGGATATTGATTTCTACCAGGATTCTTCTCTGTCACGGTCAAGGTGCTCGGAGGGTGGCTTCGGCCTATGGTTGGGTGACAAGGGTATTGTCAATGGTAAAACGAGCACAATCTTTCATATTCTAACAATACCATCACACAAAAATTCTCCAACAATGATTGTCTCGCTAACCATGAAATTAGCGATCCATCTACAAGGTATAAACATTCTCGTTAGTGATCCCTCTACAATTTATAAACATCAAGTTTCCCTAGTCAACACGTAACTATATGAAATTTTCATACCATCTATTGGTAATCTCAGTACACGTCTACCATGCACATTCTTATCATGTGCCTTGAGGCTAATTTTTTTCATTTATTTACATGCTTCTCAATCTCCTAAATTCAACAACAATCATCTATATGATAGAGCTCCTTAGGCCCAACCCTAGGATGTAGGTAATAACAAAAGCTATCACCAAACACAAAATCTCTTTATTCTTATACCATCGCACAAAAATTCTCTAATGATGACATTCTTGTTATCTCAAGTATCATCTCCAAGAGTAATTTTTCAGGGAATCAATTCTATAATGCAAACATTAAAAGATTGAGGCAATGAAATTTCCTCTTTATATAAGCCATGAATGGTTTTTATGGATGCATACAATCAAGAACATGACAAAGTGAGCAATAGATAACCTATCTAAGTATGAAAAGTCACCACTAGCTACATAAAATAAATGCAACCTAATTGAGTTTGACAGGTCATAACTAACTATAGAAAAAAAATGCATACAACTAAATCTCAACATGTTTATGTTCAATAAGATTTATGTGGTGAGGGGTTTCAATTAAGTTCAGAAAAACCACAGTTTCGTTGATGGATTCTCGACGTTTCAGATCCATATCAGGATCCATCTTCAGGACAAGAAGCCTGGGTTATGATTTAAGAGATATGATTCCTATAAATGCTAAATGGGTAGAGGAGAGTTTCCTATGTTTATGTTTATTGATGGATAGACTCAAGAGATGATGTGTTCCAATATCCTAGGTATATGCTCCTTATCATCTCCTCTTGGTTTAGATCCAAAGAATCCTCGTTTTTCCTCCCAATTTAAGAATGAAACCATAGAAGATAAAAATATTGCTTGCAATCTGCAAAACTCTTGAAGATGATTCTTCCTGCCAAGACTTAATTGTAAAGCATAGATGGTGGATGTTCTATGTGTTGAGTGTAGGAAATGTTATAAAAATATTTGCTCGATGGCATATAATGATATAATAATAATTGAATAATGAATGAATATATATTTTACATTCAGAGGGCCCGGATTATAAATATAGCCTAGGTGCCTTTTTACGAGGATTCATGACTTAATTATTATTATTCTTATTTATTATTACATTATTATATTTATTTTATTATTTTTAGCTTATTTTATATATTATTTTATTATTATCTTTAGGCTTTATATGTATAACATTGCCTTCCCCTTTAAGGATTCTTTGTCCTCAACGCAGTGCAAGATGAATTCGACTTCTCCTTTGGAATTTCACCTTGGTTCTGGATTTGAATATTTGGTAGACTCGTTTGTGGTGAAAACAAGGGATTTGTAATTTCCGATCACACAAGATTTTGGTTTCTTGATCCATATAACTTGTAATTCCTTCCCTATCATTTGAATTCCATGAACTATTCCTAGATATTTGTGGTGTAGGTTCATAATTGCATCAACCATTATGCTCCTAACACCATATCCATTCCATAAAGAGGTAGAGTGTAATACCCAGTTTGTAGTTCCAAATTTTTCATATGTATAGAAACTTTATGACATCGTCCTACTCCTTTGAGTGGTTAACCATCAACAATTGTAACCATGAGATATTTGACAAGGTATACACAAATATTTAATTGTTTCACAAGATTAACGTCCACACAATTGTGGGTGCTTCCTGAATCAACTAATATTGTGATACTTTTCCTTGTATGCTTCCTTTGAGCTTTAGGGTATTTGGTTTCCTTTTTTTTGTAATTGCTTGAAATGAAATCATGGGTTTCCCAACCAGGTTGTTATGGATAGTACCCTTCCTCCTCATATGAAGTGGATTATAACATATTATAGGTGGTTTTTCTTCCTGGACTAAAACCTCTGACTTATCTTCCTCGTGAGTTTGTTTTATGCATCTGATTGAAGCCACTGACACCTTTGGTGAGTTTTCATACTCATCAATGTCCAACATGTTTTCTTCAGCGGAAACCTGCACTTCTTTCCCATCTATAATTTTGCAGTGATATGTGTGGTTGGATGCACATCTATCGCCTGGAGCCCACTTTTCATTGCATCTATGGCACTTGTTTTCTTTCTTTTTTTCTTCCTCCTCAGAGTTGCTACTAGAGTAGTTAGATTCATTCTTAGACTCATATATATATATATGATTTTTGAGTCTGGCATTTGTGTCCAGGTGTCCACTTGTCTCCATAGAACCTGCAATCATTGTCTTTTTGTCATGAATAAGTCTTATCAAGTTTCTGTATTAACGATATTTCAGACTTTTTTCTGTCGCTTTTGCCTTATGTATTGCTCCTTCAATAGTTGTAATAACATATAGCTTTAATTCATTTTGGAAGTGTTGTTTATGTCAAGTGATATAAGATTTAATTAGTGTTATGTTGATAATCCAAGTACTCTTGTAGATTTTTCTTCACATTCACATATAAAATCATCCACACTTCCATTTTGTTGAAGTCTTGTGAGTTCTGAAAAAATAAAATAAAATAAAATCTTCGATAACTTGGAATCATTTAAAGAATTCATCTTTAAATTTATTCCAATTTATTGAGTATCTTGTATTTTTCCACCACGTGTACCAGTTATATGCATCTCCCTCTAGTTGCATGGATGCATATATAATATTTTCATTTTCGTTATAGATACTATAGATTTCAAAATATTAGTTTGTCTCGTTAAACCAGGACATGCCTTGTTTTTCATTTCCATCAAATTTGTCAATTCAAGTTTTTCTCTAGGAGGATATGCAAAGATTGTTTGGCTGGTATATGGATGGAACTAGTTAGGAACAACCATGCCCAAAGGTATATTTATTTGTGGGTTTTCCATGTTAGACAAGGGTATATTTATTTGTGGGTTTGGTGTGTTAGACGGGCTCAAAGGATTTGAAGCATTTGAAGAATTTTGTTAAGGAATAGCGTAGTTCTTAAAATTGAAATTTTTTTATAGGATGTTTATTATTTCAGCGTGATTTTTATCAACCTTAGAACTCAACTGAGTGTGTTCCTCTTGTGCGGTAAGCTGATTTTGGGTGACCAAGTTTCTTAGCTCAACTTGTTCTTTTTGAAGGATTTAGTGATTTTGCATGATCTGCTCCTGCAAATGGCTAATTTTCACCTGAAGTTCTTCATACTTTTTATCATGTTCTTTTTGTTTCCTTTCTATTTTTTTCAATCTTGAATGGATGTCTGACATTTTTCTGGTCACAAGTGGGGTACAGTTGCGATCAATTTTGACTGAAATTGTTTATTAGACTTCCTCACAATTTCCCTGAATTTCATTCATATTGTGTGATTGAATGGATGTGGCCGAAGTTTCATTGATTGTATGATATGTTTAATTAATTAACATGTAATTAATTAACTAGTCATACGACTCTTAAATTTGTTGTACGGTTCCTTAATTCAATGTACATATTGTTGTACGAACATGATTTTTTGTATGATCGATTTAATTGAGAATTACGGTTGCTACGTACATATGTGATTGTACAATGGTTTAATTAGAATGTACGACGTCTTGATCAAATGGTGGTGGTGATGGTATAGTCGATTTAATTGAAAAGTGTGGTTGAACGATATGACAACGTACAACCGCCAAATTGGTAGCTGGTACGACAGATCTTGTGTTTGGATCTGGTATGGTGGATGGCATTGGAAAGTATGACAACGGTTGGTACAAATCGTTGGTTGCTTTGATACCAATGTTATAAAAATATTTGCTCGATGGCATAAAATGATATAATAATAAGTGAATAATGAATGCTGATATATTTTACATTAAGAGGTATCCCCACTATAAATATATCCTAGATCCCTTTTTACAAGGAGTCACGATTTAATTGTTATTATTATAATTTATTATTACATTATTACATTTATTTATTTTTTTTAGTTTATTTTATGTATTATTTTATTATTATATTTAGGCTTTATATGTATAAAATTACCTTCCCCTTTAAGGATTTTTTTGTCCTCAAAGCAGTGCTAGATGAATTCGACTTCCCCTTTGGAATTTCACCTTGGTTCTGGATTTTAATATTTCATAGAATCGTTTGTGGTGAAAACAAGGGATTTGCAAGTTCCAATCACAAAATATTTTGATTTTTTGATCCATATAACTTGTAATTCCTTCCCTACCATTTGAATTCCATGAACTATTCCTAGAGATTTGTGGGGTAGGTTCCTAATTGCATCAACCATTATGCTCCTAACACCATACCCATTCCATAAAGAGGTAGGGCGTAATACCTAGTTTGTAGTTCCAAATTTTGCATATGTATTGAAACTTTATGACATCTCCTTACTCCTTCGATTGGTTGACCATCAACAGTTGTAACCATGAGATATTTGACAAGGTATACAAAAAGATTTAATTGTTTCGCAAGATTAATGTCCACAAAATTGTGGGTGCTTCATGAATCAACTAATATTGTGATATTTTTCCTTTTATGCTTCCTTTGAGCTTTAGGGTATTTGGTTTCCTTTTTTCAGTAATTGCTTGAAATGAAATCATGGGTTTCCCAACTAGGTTGTTATGAATAGTACCCTTCCTCCTCGTATGAGGTGGATTATAACGTACTATATGTGTTTTTTCTTCCTGGACTAAAACCTCTTACTTATCTTCCTCGTGAGTTTGTTTTATGCATGTGATTGAAGCTAATGACAAGTTTGGTGAGTTTTCATCCTCATTAATGTCCAACATGTTTTCTTCAATGAAAACCTGCACTTCATTCCCATCTATAATTTTGTAGTGATATGTGTGGTTGGGTGCACATCTATGGCTTGGAGCCCACTTTTCATTGCATCTACGACACTTGTTTTCTTTCTTTCTTTCTTCCTCCTTAGAGTTGCTACTGGAGAAGTTAGATTCATTCTTAGCCTCATATATATATATATATATATATATATATATATATATATATATATATATTGGGTCATTTGTGTCCAGGAGTCCACTTGTCTCCATAAAACCTGCAATCGTTGTCTTTTCATTGTGAATAAGTCTTGTCAAATTTTTGTAATGACGATATTTCAGACTTTTTTCTGTCGCTTTTGCCTTATGTATTGCTCCTTCCATAGTTGTAATATCATATAGCTTTAGTTCATTTTGGAGGTGTTGTTTATGTCAGGTGATACAATATTTAATTAGTGTTATGTTGATAATCCAAGTACACTGGTAGATTGTGCTTCCCATTCACATGTAAAATCATCCACACTTCCTTTTTGTTGAAGTATGGTGAGTTCTAAAAAAAACTTTTCAACAATATCTTGGAATCATTTAAAGAACTCATCTTTAAATTTATTTCAATTTATTTATTGAGTATCATGTATTTTTCCACCACATGTACTAGTTATATGCATGTCCCTCTAGTTGCATGGATGCATATCTGATCTTTTCATTTTCATTATAGATACTATAGATTTCAAAATATTCTTATGTCTCATTAAACCACGACACACCTTGTTTTTCATTTCCATCAAATTTTGATAATTCAAGTTTTTCTCTAGGAGTATATGCAAAGATTGTTTGGTTGGTATATGGATGGAACTGGTTAGGAACTACCATGCCCTGATGTATATTTATTTGTGGGTTTTCCATGTTAAAAAAGGGTATATTTATTTGTGGGTTTGGTGTGTTAGACAGTCTCAGAGGATTTGAATCATTTGAATAATTTTGTTTGGAATAACGTAGTTTTTAAAATTGATGAAATTTTGTATGATGCCTATTATTTCAGTGTGATTTTTATCAACCTTAGCACTCAACTTAGCTTGTTCCTCTTGTGTGGTAAGCAGATTTTGGGTGACCAATTTTCTTAGCTCGATTTGTTCTTTTTGAAGGATTTCGTGATTTTGCAGGATGCGCTCCTGTAACTGGCTAATTTTCACCTAAAGTTCTTCATACATTTTATCATTTTCTTTTTGTTGCCTTTCTATTTTTTTCAATCTTGAATGGATGTCTGACATTTTTCTGGTCACGGCTGGGGTACACTTGTAACCAATTTTGATTGAATTTGTTTATTACACTTCCTCATAATTTCCCTGAATTTCATTCATATTGTGTGATTGAATGGATGTGGCTGAAAATTTAATTAACTAGTCAAACAACTCTTAAATTCTATGTATGATTCCTTAATTCATTGTACATATTGTTGTATGAGCATGATTTGTTGTACGATCGATTTAATTGAAAATTACGATTGCTACATACATATGTGATTGTATAATGGTTTAATTAGAATGTGCAACGTCTTGATTAAATGGTGGCAGCGATGGTATGGTCAATTTAATTGAAAAGTATGGTTGAATGGTATGGCGAATGAATTGGTGGTTGGTACGATAGATCTTGTGCGTGGCTCTGGTACGGTGGATGGCATTGGAAAGTACGACAAGGATTGGTAGGGATTGTCAATCGCTTTGATACCAATGTTATAAAAATATTTGCTCGATGGCATAGAATGATATAATAATAATTGAATAATGAATGACGATATATTTTACATTAAGAGGGCCCCCAACTATAAATATAGCCTAGGTGCCTTTTTACGAGGAGTCATGACTTAATTGTTATTACTATAATTTATTATTACATTATTATGTTTATTTTATTATTATTATTACCTTATTTTATTTATCATTTATTTTATATATTCTTTTATTATTATCTTTAGGCTTTATATATATAATAGGAAAGTGGGTGCTAGTGCTAGAGAAATTTGTGAAACTGCTACAGGAGGTAGGGTGTTCCATTATGAGGCGGGGATGTTGATATGGAATGTACCAAACTATGAGAATGTTCCTAGTTGTGTGGCATATATTAATAAGAATCATTGCAAGTGGGACTGAGTGAGTTGTTGCTTTAAAAGGGAGGGCATATGAGAGTGTGATCATGAGGATCAATGCAATTAGCTATGAGCCATGTTGAGGAAGAATGTGTTAGAGATGCACCATTCAGGAGATGAAGTGCATGAGTTGTGAGAAGAAAGAGTAAGGGGATATTATTTATGCAATATGTGAGTGTGTTTCACTCACTAATCGACAATCATTTCCAAGTCGAGCATTTTTTACTGTTCCAACAAGCGATCTATACACTGCATATATGAATCTTTCCAATGAATGAGGAGATGTTGTAGTGTGTGCATTTGTCCAAAGCAATCTGGAAGGTAACACATTCTATGCCCGAAGTAGCATGCCATAGATAGGTTGGTGTAGTCTAAACGACACATAAATCGGATCTAGACCCTAGAAAACATAACTATTATTTGAAGGATTGCTTGAAGCAGGAAGATAGCCATGTTTTGTAAAGGAATTATCTTTGTTGACAATGGGCACATCAACCCTCGTTGTACCCTTGGCCTTAGGGTCTTCATGATCAACATCCTTGGAAGGTTCTGCATGTGGTTGATTGGTCAAGTGTGGAGCAACATTCAATTGTGTTGGTGACTTAGTGGCTAAAGGCATGGGTCTAAGTATACATGGGAGAGCCCAACAGCATGACGTAGATAACCAGCGCAACCTCCCCAAGGAGGTCGCACCACTCATCCCAGTAGTGCCTAAGTAGAAGGAATGCCCTTGTCTTTTTTTATAACTTAGCAATATTGAGTGTCTTGTTGTGTAAGCATATAGTTCATATTTCCAACCTTCGGGCTACATGAAGGAGTTACTTATTATTTTTTTTATGATCTCTTGGGTTGTGCACATCTTGAGTGGACCCATTATATTCATTTTTAAATGCTAGTTGGCTAGCATAATAGATCAAGACATTTTTCCTTGAAGTTCTTATGTTCTCTTCTTGTTGTTGTTTTTAGATTAATTGATACTTGAGGCTAGTGTGTTTCAACGCTCAACTAGGGCTTACTGGTTGAGAGGCTTAGATCTACCTTATGGTATGAGAATGGGATTGGGTATGTTGATGTGGTCGAATGTAACGGGGTTGCATTGTGGAAGGACGTGGTGGATGGAAGGTATATGATATTAATACCTTGGGGGTCGATGTGGTGTACGTTGGAGGAAGGAGGTGTGCCTCAGTAGCGGTTAAGAGGGTGGACTAGATGAAGTGAAAGACACTTGTGGAGGTTGACTTGACGTAAGAGGGTGGACTAGATGAAGTGAACGACACTTGTGGAGGTTGACTTGATGTACAATGACATGGCCATAGAGAACAAAAGGATGCAAAGAGGTCAGGGTGGAAGACGTGAGTTTGTAAAGACTGACATTTTTGAACAACTTATAAATAGTTTGAAAGGCATCATAAATGGCACAATGATGATGTTGATAGGGAATCCCCAAGAGCAGATCTAAGTAATCAAAGGGGGAGACATCACAACAAATGTGATGGCACAGTGTTTAGTTACCTAAAGACAGGGCCCATCTTGCTATAAACAACCCACTTGATAGGGTGAAAGATGAGCATTAATGGGTATAAACAACCCACTTGATAGGGTGAAGGATGAGCAGTAATGGGTAGCTGAAGACTAGTAAGAAAACAATGGAAGAACAGATTTTTCAGGCTACCATTATCAAGAATTATGGAAGCAATCCAATCTTTGATTTGAGAATTGTGGGTAAATAAGAGGTGAGTGGGGTGGGTGGCCGAATCATTTGTCAGCAAAAGGAGATTTGGATTGGGAATCACAGAATTAGAAAGAGGAATAACTTCAACATCCTGTTAGATTTGGATTGGGAATCACAGAATTAGAAAGAGGAATAACTTCAACATCCTGTGTACTAACAGTGGTTGTGGTTGGCTCAAAGGACTCCATGGAGGGATTTTTTAAATAAGTTTTTTGGAAGATTTTGGCGCTGTAGAGCTCTACACTCAGCGGTATCATGGGTAGTAGTCTTGTTAAAGGTGCACCATTGTCCCGGACGTGGGGGGGAGTGAGAACTAGGGAAGAACAAGGAATAGAGAAGCGGTGCCTTTGTTTAAATTTGCATTCAACAGTCAGGGCTCTTAAGAAAAGCTCTGGAACAGATCAACTTCATTACAAATAAAAAGAAGTAAACCAAAACTAAACTTTAAGATCAGTACCCGTTCAAGCTTACAGATACACAACTGGATGGGAAGCTTGGTGAAGGCATTGATGTACTACTGAACACCAGGATGTTGACAGAGAAGCAAGCAACGATGCATGAGGTTCAGCAAGCAACGATGCATGAGGTGGGAGTGTAATCTGTCTGATGATAAGAAGAACAAGGACACTAATACTTCAAGATGGGTGTTGAACCAAAGTAACCAGAAGTGGGTTGAAAAATGTGCTATATTGGAGTGAATCCGTGAGGGCTACCGAAGCTTGCATGAGAAGGGAACAGATCCCTGCTTGGTCCCGAGCTGAGTCTTGCTTCAACGTCGCTATAAATATCAAGTGCCTTGGCAGCTAGCTCTTCTGGTCAGGTGAAGTTCGTAGATCCCTCTTCCACGCGGACCCAATGAATGAGAGTGGGTGGCTGCTGCTCCAACGACGACTGTCTGCTGCGCCAAGATTAGAGAACGTCTCTAAGAAGAGAGGCAGGTGGTGGCTCTTAGCTGCGATCAATAACTAGTATAGGGTTACACACAACAGCCTGAACTTCAAAAAAAAGAAAGGGAATTAACACTATCGTGTCATGTGATGTGATGAAATGTAGTGATCAAAATTGAACTTTTCTTCATCTTTTCCAGGGTTTCAAACTCGTTCAAAAAAATAAAATTGAAATCACTTATCATTTATGAACGGCAACAAATATCATAAAATGTCAAAAGAAGGATTATTTTCAATAACCCATCAACATCCTCACTTCCAATGTTTGGTTGGTCAATGAGCATTGTTCATCACACACTACTAGTTGAATTTTAATGTTTAGCTCATGCACATGTGGTTTATTTCAATTTAGCATGTACTTGAACTTTAAACTATGCAGCAATACCATACACAAGTGTTGCAATAACCAAGATCGCAAGAAGAATAATCATGCACAAGAACACAAGAGTTTCTCTGGGAAAATCCTTCTCAATCAAGGGAAAAACCCAACAATCATTTGTTATAGAGTCAAGAGAAGATCCCCCACACCATAAACCCTAGAGCACACAAGAGGGTGCTCCTTGACCTAGAAACTTGCGCCTAAGAGAAGTGTGCAATTCAGTCGTACAACTTAACTTGAGAGAATGTTACAAGTATGTGAGTAAGTTAGATCCACAATGGGGATCTACTCCTATTTATACAAAACCTAGCACATCAAAAGGATGTGTCTTTTCGCACAATAGGGCCGACATTGAATAATATAATTAATCATTACACAATATTAATTATATGGTGGGGCTGACTTGTAACCTTCACAACACAAATTAGGGTTGCAACAAATCTTACTCTCAGACAATATAGCAAGGGATCCACACATTCTCCAGTGCTCGACCACTAGGGACATGTCCACATGTGCTCAGCCACATGGGCATCACTCTCAACAGATTAACTCAACTAAGTCCATAGGAGTACCATCTGGAAAACCATCTCAAGTTGACTCAACTAAGTCCATAGGAGTCTGACAGGAGACCATCTCAAGTCGTCTCAACTCAGTCCAAAGGAGCACGACAAGAGACCACACGTCATCTCAACTCAGTGCAGAGGAGTATGACATGCCCATCACATGGGCTCTATCACAGATGTCTCAACTCAGTCCAGAGGAGAACGATCTGGAGAATGTCTCATGAAGCTGCAATCATCAACACTCCCTCTCAACTAGGGAGGCATTCTCCACCAAGCCAAGTCTCCCATGGAAGTACTTGAACTTAGCCCTAGCAAGCGGTTTGGTGAAGACATCTACAACTTGCTCATGTGTAGAAAGGTATTACACATGTACTTCTTTCATCTGCACCATATCTCTGATGTAATGGTATTTGATCTCAATGTGTTTCGATTTATCATGAAACACGGGATTCTCTAAGATCTTCACACAACTCTGGTTATCGCAATGGATAACGATGGAATCCATCTCATGACCAAATAAGTCTATAAGGATCTTTTGAATCCACACTGCTTCGCGGACTACCACACATAATGCAATGTACTCTTCTTTTGCGGTACTCAAAGTCAGAGAGGTTTGTTTCCTGCTATACCAAGAAACCATGGCAGATCCCAAGGTAAAACAACAACTAGATGTGTTCTTCCGGTCCACTGTGCTCCCTTCCCAATCTGCATCGGCACATCCCTACAATCTCATGTCTACACCGGAGGCATATCTCAGGCCATAACCAATTGTGCCTCGTAGATATCTCAACACATGCTTCGTTGTTATCCAGTGTGTATGTCTCGGCTCACTCATAAACTGACTGAGTACACTCACTGCATAGCATATATCGGGTCTGGTGTTAACCAGATACATCAATTATCCAATCAGTTGTCTATAAAGATGTGGATCAATCTCGCCTGACTCAAGAAGCCTCATTCATGTTCTTCAAATTCATCACCATCGGTGTAGGCATGGATCTACCATCTATCATCCCGAATTTCTTCAAAATATTGATTGTATATTTTCCTTGACTCGGGAAAATCTCATCAGTCCTCTACCATAATTCTAGTCCCAAGAAGTAGTGCATCATACCAAGGTACTTCATCTCGAATTTAGAAGTCAATGCACGCTTGCATTCAAAAATAATACTTTCTGAACTGGTGAGGAATAAGTCATCAACATATAGGACCAAAATTAGGCACTCGTCACCAACAATGTTGTAGTGTAGATTTGGATCAACAACACTCTTGATGAAGCCCAAACTCATCAAGTATCCATCAATATTCTCATACCATGCATGAGGTGCCTGCTTTAGTCCATACGGGGCTTTCTTCAACCTGCACACATGAGACTTTTGCTCATGTATCATGAATCCATATGGTTGCTCAATGTAAACTTCTTCCTCAATCTCACCATTGAGAAAGGATTTCTTTACATCCATCTGATGTAATCTCCAACCCATGGATGTTGCTAGGGAAATAATTGTATGGATGGAAGTGTATTAGGCAATAGGAGTAAATGTCTCATCATAACCTATTCCCTCCACTTGCGAGAATCCTCTAGCCACAAATATCGCTTTGTACTTCTCAACACTTCCATTAGTTGCATGTTTGATCTTATAGGTCCACTTGGAAGTCACTACAGACTTCCCTTCCGATCTTGGAACAATATCCCACACATCATTCTTCATGATGGATTGCTACTCTTCAGTCATGGCATCTTGCCAAACCTGCTGACCTGTTGCTTCTCCATGACAAGAAGGCTCAGTATCAATGATGTGGATCATAGTTTAAACATATCTCGGAAATCTCTATGGTGTTTTTCTCTCTCGGAATGTGCCACAAGGAGTTGCATGTCCCTCTTCCTCCTGCAGAGTCTGTCGAGCCCAAGAAGGACTCTTATGGCCTACTGCAATGTCTCTGGGAACATCAATTGGAGCTACATGATCAACTGGATTAGTAATTGTCTCCCTTTGAACTGTTGAAGGGGAAGAAGTTATCGTCTCTTCCTTCTTCTCACTGACAATCTCCATCTGAGATTCTATGGATCTTCGGAAGGCTATCTCTTCCTCAAAAGTGACATCTTTGCTAACCTCGAAATGTCTCTGACCAGGGATGTATATCCGATATTCCTTCGAAGATTCATTGTACCCCACAAATGTACCATTTCTTCCTGAAGGGTCTAGCTTGGTCCTCTTCTCCTTGGTTACATGAAAGTATACTAGAAACCCAAATATCCTAAAGTGTCCAACCTCAGGCTTCACTCCAGTGAAAGATTCTTCGGGAGTCATGTTCTTCATAATCTGATGAGGACTTCTATTCTGAACATACACAGTTTTCATGGATTCTTCTGCCCACATAATCATAGATAGATTCTGATCATGTATCATCGCTTTGGTTGCCTCAATAATGGTTATGTTCTTCCTCTCTGCAACCCCATTTTGTTGAGGGTTATAAGGAACATTGTACTCCCTCTTGATTCATGCCTCAATACATAAATCACTGAAATCCATGGAGGTGTACTTCCTCCATTATCTGATCTCGACACTTTGATCCTCCTCCCAGCCAGGTTCTCAACCTGAGCTTTAAATTCTTGAAATCTCGCAAGGACTCCATCCTTGGTATTCAAGAAGTAAATCCACATCTTCCGAGAGTGATCATCGATGAATATAACATAGTACAAATATCCGTTCAAGGAAGCAAAATTCATGGGTCCACAAACATTTGTATGTATCAAGTCCAAGATCGCCTTGGATCTACTATCACTGCTCAAGAAGGACCCCTTGACATTGTTTCCTAGAGCACAACCTCTACAAATGCCATCATGTTGAACATGTATCTCTGGAAGGCATGTTACCATCTTCCCCGGAGTTGGAAGGGCTCTATAATGTAATTGAGAAAGTCTCTTATGCCATAGCTCACTCACGCTGATAGTATCATGTAACAGGGCTTGGACTGGTCGGAAATTCAATTTGTACAAACTGTTTTCTTGAACACCAATCACTCGGGCATAATCCATGTGTGAGTTCTTGTGCCATGCAAGAAATTTTCCTTCGGAGAAGGTAACCTTGTAGCCTTTATCCTCTAAGGAAGAAACAGAGACAAGGTTCCTTTTCATCACAGGTACATAGAGTACCTCACTTAACTGAAGTGGTATGTCAGAATCTAGTTGGAATGTAGAAGTTCCAACTCCCTTCACAGTATATCTAGAATTATCACCAAGTACAACATGTAGACGAGACTCTTTCTGAACAAGGTCTGTAAGATGTTCTCTATATCCAATCATGTGTCTAGAAGCACCATTGTCAATTAACCAAATATCACTATCTGTAGGAACCATACCTAAGAGTGATGATATGAAGAAGAATGCTTCATATTTTATGTCTTCATCTCTCTGATGTGGTTCTGGATCAACATCAACATTGGATGCAAGTTGTCTTCCTTTCTTCCTAGTAGGACAGTTTCTCTCAATGTGTCCATACTTGTCACATATGAAACATTGAATCCTTGATATGTCTTTTCTTTGTTCATGACTTGGAACTACTGAAGTTTTCTTGTCTTTGAATGCTTTGTTAAAACTTCTTTTATTTCTTCTTCATCTCTTTGCATGAGAAGCAAGAGCTTGGTTTTCATCATGATGGGAGTCTTGTACTCCTATGGCTATAAGTCCGGTTTCCTCCTAAGTGCAGTCTGTCCATAGACGATCAAACTCAGGTAGATCTTCTCTTCCATTGATACTTTGAAGAAATGGTTCCCAGTGTCTTGGAAGAGCATTGAGAGAAATCATGAAAAGTTATTTGTTTGTTGTTGTTTCTCTAATGGCACCTAGCTGATCTCTAAGCTATAAAATCTTCATGAAGAGGGTAGCAATGGTGTCAGCTTTCGTCATCCTGATATTTTGAAGTTGGTGTTTCAAAGTGAGAGCTTTGTTTGTGTTGTTTCTCTCAAACATCTTCTTTAATGCATCATACATCTCATAAGTTGTCTTCGGGGTAGAGATGTGAGGTAGTAGATGATCTCTCACTAAATAGATGATTATCTTTCTTGCTTTGACATTGTCTGCCTTCCAATCATCCTTCTCTTCATCGATAGTTGTTGCTGGTAGAGTCTTTTCTATCAAACTCAATAGTTCATCCTCTTCTAGAGTGATTTGTATTCTTGGTTTCCAGGAGTTGAAGTTGCTTGATCCATCAAGCCTATCTTCCAACACAGTTTTGTTCCTCATGGCTTGCAGTTTCTTCACAAACCCTAATGGCTAGGCTAGGCTAAAAACCATAGGTTTCATTGGACTTATGACTGCCAACAATAAGCCTTTAAATAGTCAAAAGAACCTTAGCAAGTTTGTAAGAATACCCCAACAAGCTGCAAAAACCCTAAAACTGAAATTTTGTAGAAACCCTAGGGCCAAAAATAAAAATTTCTATGATTTGCAATCTGAGAGTTGCAAGAGGTGCGCTGAAGGAGGTCATACTTTCCTATGCAAAAATTAGGCCCAACGTTCAAGTGGAAGGTGTTGAAATTAGCTTGACAATGGATGGGGCTTTTTTTTGTAGTTGCAGCAAGAAGGTGACGATTGACTCTTTAATGGCTCTTGAGGAACTTTGATTTGATACCTTGTTGAATTTTTAATGATGAGCTCAAGAACATGTGGTTTATTTCAATTTAGCATGTACTTGAACCATAAACTATGCAGCGATACCATACACAAGTGCTACAGTAACTAAGATCACAAGAAGAATAACCATGCACAAGAACACAAGAGTTTATCCTAGGAAAACCCCAGCAATCCTTTGCTATAGAGTCAAGAGAAGATCCCCCACACCATAAACCCTAGAGCGCACAAGAGGGTGCTCCTTGACCTAGAAAATTGTGCCTAAGAGAAGTGCACAATTCAGTTGTACAACTTAGCTTGAGAGAATGTTACAAGTGTGTGAGTGAGTTAGATCCACAATGGGGATCTACTCCTATTTATACAATACCTAGCACATCAAAAGGATGTGTCTATTGGCACAATAGGGCTGACTTGTTCAACTAAATAATATAATTAATCATTACACAATATTAATTATCGTTTACGTGGTGGGGTCGACTTGTACCCTTCACAACACAAATTAGGGTTACAACAAATCTTACTCTCGGACAATATAGCAAGGGATCCACCACCTCTAGTGCTCAACCACTAGGGACATGTCCACCTGTGCTCAACCACATGGACGTCACTCTTAAAATATTAAATCAACTAAGTCCATAGGCGTACCATATGGAGAACCATCTCAAGTCGACTCAACTAAGTCCATAGGAGTCTGACAGGAGACCATCTCAAGTCATCTCAACTCAGTCCAGAGGAGCACGACAAGAGACCACACATCATCTCAACTTAGTCTAGAGGATTATGACACACCCATCACATGGGCTCTCCCACAGATGTCTCAACTCGGTCCAGAGGAGAATGATATGAATAATGTCTCATGAAGCTGCAATCATCAACACTACTTGCCCTTGGCATCTAAAGACTAAAAGCATCTCTATTCTAGTTGGATTTTATCTATAACATGATACAATGTACTCTTCCATAGTGTACCCTTCCACAACATTAAATCCATCACATAGCTCACAGCTAGATACATATCCTACACCATATTGGTGTATGCATCATTTTTTGTGTCACTTAATGAAACCTTCCCAAAGAAACTTAGACTCTTTTCCTTTGTGAATCCCCACTTGAATTCATGTGTTATGAGCATTATAAGTTCTTGTTAAAATGAGAATTGACATCACATTTAGTTTACATACTTTATGTTTTTGAATCTCACACTTGCTATAATGTCATTTTCTTTGTTATCATTATATGTGTCACTTGCCATAATGCCTTTCCTTTGTTATATTTGTCTCCTCTCTTATCTTTGTAAAAATCTGAGCGAACCCAGGGAGATCATGTCATCTTTTTTTTCATATTCACATATTTCATCTCTCTAATAGTATCTGACATGTTAATTCATATTTATTTTATTGCATTCATAATGGTATGTGTTTTTGCTTGTTAAAATTCATGGCATGGTTATAGCTTTGGTATCTAATACGATTATTATTTCATCACATTGGTGAGCTTCTCAACCACTTAGTATGTAATTCATGGCATCCCCACTAATCCAATAGATAATGGGAACAAACCACATAATTAAAAATTGGGCGTAACTCTCTCAACAATCCACCAATCTTGTACAAGTTTGGTCAAGCTTATGATAAATATCATGTGCATTTTTATTTGTTTCACATAAAAACTATCTAATGATTATGTTTGGGATTAAAAACTCTATTAATCTTGGTGAAATTTTCTAACTTGTATGTTTTTTATCAAGTTTAGATATGAACTTGCACAAAATGAACCTTGTCAACATAACAAAACCTAAACTTGGTATTAAACCAATAAGAATTGTGATTTTGTTCATTCAATTTATAGCATCATCAAATCCTCACTCCTTTGCTCTTGAGAATGATCATTCCCCTTTTCTTGATTGTATGCACCTTTATCTATCACACTCTTTCACTTTCTTCTTCTTCTTTCTAGCAACATTGACATTAATGTGACAACACTTTGCATATATTTTGAGAATGTCCAATAGTTGTCTTTTCTCGTACCTCATCTCAAGCCCAAGTTCAAGGAGATGCATCATTTGTAGAATTATTGCTCGGAATAACATTTTTGAAGCTAGCTAGGATTCATAAGAAATCTCGAGAGAAGGTAACATAATTGTAATATTCTAGATATAAAAAGTATGCAGAACATAAATAAATAGCTTGAAATGGAAGATGAACAACAATATAACCAGATCAACACCACAATAATACCAAAATGATACCAGAATAATACTAGAAAGAGCACTTTGATTACTGAGAGTAATGTTCACTTGCCTCTTCGAGGGGGAAACCTCCAGCAGAGCAAAGCTCTATTACAATAATATCCAAGACAAAAGTTCTCATACCCTCGACTCTTATTTATACTAAATATTTATATCAAAAGAACCATCTAGAGGAAGATCCTTTTAGAAGCAAAAGCTTCTATTAGGTATTCTTACATTGGACTTATTCTTTCTTATTGTTAGGCCTTATTAATATTGACCTTTATTACATGGAAATATATTATTCTACCTACATGAGGGGTTATGTCCCTAACATGTCCTCCCCCTTAAAAACAGCCTTGTCCTCGAGGCTTGAGATGGGGAAATTGTTGCAGAATGGTAGTTGGTTCCCAAGTGGCATCTGTTGGAGTTGTATCTTTCCACTAGACCAACACTTCCTTGATGGTTTGTTGACGCAGACGACGCTCATGTTGGTCCAAAATTGTTTGTGGTTGTAGCCAAATGGAGCCTTATTCGTCCAACTTGGGAAGGTTGGTTTGAGTTTGGCACTTAGTTCCAAACACCATCTTTAAGAAGGAAACATGAAAAACAAGATGGAGCTTAGAATGACTAGGCAAAGCTAACTGATAGGCCACATGTTCTACACGCTTGAGAATGGTATAAGGACCATAAATTTGGGCGCTAGTTTCTAACGATGGTCAGCCTTGAGGGAATTTTTCTTGTAGGGTTGCAGTCGAAGAAACACTTGATATCCTTCTGCAAATTGACATTCAAAGAGACCTTAATCTTCTTGTTGTTTCATGTGATTATGGGCCATGACCAACTTCTCTTTGAGGGTATGAAGAATAGCCTCTCGAACTGTAAGCGTTTGGTCAACCACCTGGACCTTCGAGACACCTGGAAAATATGAGAGAACTGAAGGTGGATTTTTTCCATATACCGCTTCAAAAGGAGTCATGTGGGTAGTTGTATGGTACGAAGTGTTGTACCACCATTCAGCTAGTGGTAACCATTGATCCCATTGATTTTTCCTTTCTGATGCAAAACACCTCAAATATGTTTCTAAACACTTGTTGACAATTTCAGTTTGACCATAAGTATGGGGATGATAAGTTGTGATGAGATGCAATTGGGTGTCTTGTAGCTTGAACACTTCTTGCCAAAAATTGTTGGTGAAAGTTGGGTCGCGATCAGAGACAATAGAATGTGGCATGCCATGAAGCTTGAAGACCTAATCCATGAAAATTTGAACGACAGTGGATGTCGTAAATGGGTGTTGAAGAGCACAGAAATGAGCATACTTGGAAAGACGATCAACTACCACCATGATGATTTATTTACTGCCCAATTTAGGTAAGCCTACAATAAAATCCATAGAGATATCTCGCCAAATAGAAGGTGGAATCGAAAGCAGTTGTAGTGTGCCAGGAGATTTGATTGTTTCACCCTTGTTGCGTTGACACACGTCACATTCAGCCACAAAATTACGAACGTCATGTTTAATACCATCCCATAAAAAAGAACGTTTGACCCGGTCATAGGTTTTGTTAAACCTGGAGTGCCCAGCTGTAGGTGTAGCATGAAGCTCAGAAATTACCGTGGATTTAAGTTTTGATTGATTTCTTAAATACAAACGGACTTTGAATCGAAGCTCCTCATTGAGCCAAGAGTACCCTGGGGAAAATGGAGAATTGGACTGCAATTGTTGTATTAGATGCGAACTTTTTGGATCGTGTAGCCATTCCTAGCGAAAAACTTGGAGCCAATCTGGTACAATGAAGGAGAGAGAAAAAAGGGACCCTTCATCTTCATATTTTCTTGAAAGAGCAACAACAACCACATTGTCTTTGCCTTTCTTGTAAACGATCTCATAATCATATCCAAAGAGCTTAGTCACCCATTTTTGTTGCTTTGGGGAGGAAAGGCATTGTTCCTGAAAATACTTGAGGCTTTGATGATCTGTCTTAATTTGGAAGCGTTGCCCCAGTAGATATGGGCGCCAAATATTCACGACATGCAAAATAGCCAACATTTCCTTTTCATAGATTGATTTTCCCAAATTGCGCTTGGACAATTGTTTGTTGGTAAAGGCCAAAGGCCGACCCTCTTGCATAAGGACAACGCCAATTCCTTTCCTGGAAGCATCACATTCCAAGAAAAAGGTCTTTTCGAAATCAGGAAGGGCCAGAACTAGAATGGTGCACATGGACATCTTCAAGGTTTGAAAAGCCTGAGCAACTGCTAGAGTCCAAGTGAAAGAATTCTTTTTAAGGAGTACAGTGAGAGGTGCCACAATCTTTTCGTAATTCTTAACAAACTTTTGATAATAACCTGTTAAACCCAGAAATCCATGCAAACTTTTGAGGGTCTTTGGGTGAGGCCAATCTTGCATAGCTTCAATATTTTTAGGATCCACCCTGATGTCGACCTTGCCAACAAGATGACCCAAGTACTTGACTTCCGAGGCACCAAAAGCACATTTAGATTGTTTGAGGAAAATTTGGTGCTGAGAGAGTAGATGGAGAACTCGATCCAAATGAGCAATATGGGTTGTCTAGGTTTTACTATAGATGAAGATATCATCAAAGAAAACGAAGACAAAATGACAAAGAAAAAGACAGAAGACATGATTCATGAGGCTTTGGAAAGTGGAGGGAGAATTACACAAGCCAAAGGGCATGACCAAAAACTCATAGTGGCCCTCATGAGTTCTAAATGCAGTCTTAGGAATGTCTTCCTCTTTCATATGGATCTGGTGGTAGACGAAACAAAGATCAAGTTTAGTAAAGAACTGGGCACCACTCAATTCATCCAAGAGGTCATCAATGACATGAATGGGAAATGTGTCTTTAATGGTGATTTTGTTGAGGGCGTGGAAGTCATAACACATGCGCCAATAACCTTCTTTCTTAAGGAACATGACCACAAGTGAAGAGTAGGGGCTCGTACTAGGGCAGATAACACCTGCGTTGAGCAGGCCTTGAACAATTTTCTCAATTTCATTTTTTTGGGAAAAGGGGTGACGATAGGGACGGATATTGGGAGGAAAGCTTAGTGGGACAAGGGGAATGGAATGATAATGAATACCACCGGAAGGAGTAATTCCCTGGGGAGTGGAAAAAACCACTTGATGTTTAGAGAGGATGGATTGGAGGTCCTATGGCACAAAGGGTGTATCAGTTGCTTGTATAGCATGGAGTTGGGAAATAATGCCAGAATGACCTTTTTTGAGCAACTTTTCCATGTGATGGGAACTAATGATCTCCGGGGAACCAACGATGATGCCTTGGAACTTATATTGTTGGACCTCTTGGTCGAATTGCATGGTTAATTCCTTAAAATCCTTGAGAATGGGACCCAAAGTCCTTAGCCATTATGCACCCAAGACAATGTCACAACCGCCCATGTCGATATCAAACATATGAGATTTCAGGTGGTATTCACCAATTTGGAGACACACATTTTCACAATGCCCTCCACATTTCATGGACCCGCCATTGGCAATCATGATTTGAAAATTATTGACTGCATGGATATAGCAATTAGTTTCTTAGGCAATGCGGCGATGAATAAAACTATGGGTGCTTCCACTATCAACAAGAATCATGACCTTCCTATGCTTGATGTAACTAATTAGCTTGAGGGTTTGGGGAGCAAAGAAGCTAGTGAGAGCATTTAGGGAAATGACTGGTTCTACTTCGGGAGGGTCTGAGGGAGGGGTTATGTCAGTGGGTTCATGTGATACTGACACAAGGGTAGCCTCAACATCCTCTTCTGAAACATCCTCCAAGATAGCCATAAAAAGATTTTTTTCCTTACACTTGTGTCCCAGAAAATATTTGTCATCACAATTATAACAAAGGCCTTTGAGTTGGCGTTCAGCCATTTCGACCCTGGTCAATTTCTGGATCTTTAGTGGAGTAGAAGGAGTAGTGGGAGTTACAACCTGTTGTGCTTCCTTAGCTCTTTTAGTAGCATCCACTCAACTCTGAGGCCAAGCCATGAGGACATGAGCACGAATCTCATCCTTGAGGCCATTGATAAAACATTCTCGGAAAAAAGCATTAGACATGCCCTCTGTACGAAAATCCAATCGCTCAAAAGAAACTATAAAGTCTTCCACTGTGCCAAATTGTTTCAACTTTGTTAAATGGCCTAAATGGTTGGTGTCGGTGTCAAAGCGTTCATAACGCTCTGCTACAAAGTGTGTCCAAGACACATACCCTTGGCGGGCATTTTTTCTCCATTGCCACCATTGCCAACATTCTTGATCTAGATGGATAACACCATACTGAAGTTTGGCCAACTCATCCGTAATTCCATACAAAGAAAAATAATGTTCCATTTGAGTTACCTAGCCAGTGGGATCCGATCCATCAAATTTGGTCACATCCACACGCGGAAGGCGTAGGTCACGCTAAAAGTGATGGGGCTGCAAATTCTAGGAATGAGAGAAAGTTTCACCTTCGATATGCAAAGGTGGGTCAGATAAGGTAAGATCTGCAAGGATATGCAGCGTGGCGCAGATCATCATAGTGACAGATTCAAGCTGGGTAGAAATTTCTTGTTTGAGGTCTTGTTTAAGTTCTGCGATTAAGACGACAATGGAGGAATGCATCTTTTGATTGATGGTGGCAATATTGGCACTGAACTTTCGTACTTCTTGTTGGGTTTCTATGAAATTAGAGTGCAAGGTAGTGAAGCAAGCTTCCAAGTCTTGGCTACAGGTAAGGGCCATGATGACGAGGGAACATGAAAAGGGGCAGGTGGGACCACACAGAAAATGGGTTATGGGTGAAGTGTATCACAATGATCAAGGTGACGAGTTGAATCCAATGGGGTAAATCCCAAATAAGGGTGTTGGAAGTGGGTCGAGTCCACAAGAAAAAAAAATTTGCTAAAAAATGATAGCTATGACTGCGATAAGGGAAAAGAGAGAAATCCAATGGAATAGGTATCAAATAATGGTGCAGAGTTATACTCCGATCTGAAGAATAGTGCAGTGATGAAATGCCCAAATGCTTAACAGGAAGAAATGTGTAGTAATTTTGCAACTCAAATGCAGGAGACACAGTTGTGTCGTAATAGATCTTGTATGTTCTGGTTTTTTTTTCGTCTCAAGGGTTAGGTATTCAAGGGTTCTACAGACAAGGGTTTTCCCTGTGTTATCTCTCTGATATACGTGTGGGGTCTAATAGTAGTACTCGACCCAATATCTCAAGGCACCAACTAAGGAGGCTATATTGTGCCCTTAGTCGTACTACCTGACTACCCAGGTACTAGAGAGTATCTTCTCGAGTGTTGTTCTCGGTGGCACTATAGCAGTCAGGTGGTTGATTGGTTTATCTATGGAGGGATTCAGGAGATCTAGGTCGATCTGTATACAGGTGTTGTCTGATGCGCTACCACTCGAAGGGGTACCAATAGGGGTTACAAGGGTGTCCAACAGATGTGCGCTTAAGTACCACTTGTATTTTCTGTGTGTATGAATCCCCGACCGCAGGTTTATGCGCATAACGATAGATCTTTGTAGCTTAAAGACGTCAGAATACGTCTCTACCTTGAAAAAAATTAATCCACAATTTTCTACCGAGGAAGGTGCTCTGATACCACTTGTAATATTCCAAATATAAAAAAATATGCAGAACATAAATAAATAGCTAGAAATGGAAGATGAACAACAATATAACCATATCAACACCACAATAATACCAAAATGATACCAGAATAATACCAGAAAGAGCACTTTGATTACTAAGAGCAATGTTCACTTGCCTCTTCGAGGGAGAAACCTCTAACAGAGCAGATCTCTATTACAATAATATCCAAGACAAAAGTTCTCATACCCTCGACTCGTATTTATACTAAATATGTCTATCGAAAGAACCATATAGAGGAAGATCCTTCTAGAAGCGAAAGCTTCTATTAGGTCTTCTTACAATGGAGTTATTCTTCCTTATTGTTAGGCCTTATTAGTATTGATCTTTATTACATGGAAATATATTATTCTACCTACGTGAGGGATTAGGTCCCTAACAATAATTTTATTATCATCAAACTTATGCATTAGGGATTATGCTCTAACCTCCTAGTCTTTCATGCATTTTTGCATGGTTTGAGAGATAAAGAGAACAATCAATATCATCAATAAAAATTACATACTTGGTGATCTTGATGAGTAATTTCCTTTAGTTATATGTTTTTATGGATCATCGGAAGCTCCAAATCATAAACATCTTACCCTAATTAATAAACAATGGATGCAATCATGCTAGATGGTCATGTTCCTAAATGCCTATAAAATAGGTAGGGATCTTTGTTGGTTTTATAGTATTTTGATATAATATCACCTTTAAATAAAGGTCTCAAGATCTACTACAATTGCTTATGTTCTAATGTGATATAGAATGAACATGACTCCCATGGTTAAGCAGGATTGGGGTATGCTCAAAATATGAATATAAGAAGTAGTGCTCATGCATCATATGGATACATAGTTTGCATCCTCTCTTATATTGGCATCCACAAAAATGTTTGATTATGTGATCGTGTCTAAAGTTTTATACGGTAATTTTTAATACTTGAAATTCCTCCAAAGAAAACATGGTCCAATGTTTATGATTTATTATTATTATTATTAGTGTATATATAACCCATCAAAAAGTTATGTTTGAAATTACAAAGTATGTTTACTATTATTTTCTATTGAAATTTCAACTAATTTATTTGGTCGTTAAATTTTAACATTTTAAATAATTAAAGGGCAATAAAATTACAAAGTATGTTTATTATTATTATTTCTATTGAAATTTCAACTAATCTATTTGGTTGTTAAATTTTAACATTTTAAATAATTAAAGGGGAATATTTTAGTTATAATATTTTTTTGAAGTTTGTACCTAATTTACTCTTGTCAATTGAAGTACAACTACTTTTTCAACTTTTCATGATGGAAGGGTTGAATGAATATATACCCTTCAACTTGAAATTAAGAGTAGCCCTTCAAATTTGATCCCTATAGGCAAGAGATTGACAAATTTGTCCAAACCCTAGCACATTGAGGGAGAGAGAGCAACTTGTTCGGAGGAAAGAAAAATGGTTAAGTGTGTGACACACAAGTGGATGGGACTTGTAAGAGAAAATGTTGAAATAATTAAGAGAGCTCCCGTGCAGTGATATTAGATGCCTAGAGTGAGATCTGGACTATATAAGTGGAGTCCTTATGTAGAGTAGTGAGAATGATGTATTATAACCGTCTTGAATGGGCACACGCTCAACTAGGGGAAGCAAGGAAGAATGAACGTTAGTTGTGATTGAAGAAGAGAGCTCGTCAATAATAATTAGACAGTGTGGGAGAGAGCTTAGTGCACCACGTGAGTAAATTGAGAAACACTAGATGTTGGGAGTCGTTGACTACATGAAGAGTTTTTTGTTGGAGTAGTCGGGTAGAAATAATATCGTGTCACAAGATAGTTCTATTATGGAGGTAGCAATTGTAACGAAAAAGATGGAGCATGGATCTATGGTTTGGAGAACATAAAACCCTAACTAATGGGTGTGTTTGTGAGAGAGAGAGTGGTCGGGTGGGAGGGGAAATAAAAGAACCGAAAAGTGAGAGTTTTGGAGCTAGGTGGTGGAGAAAAAACATGTTGGTTGTGCTAAATATGGAATAAGACGCCAATTCTAAGTTGGGTGTCATTAGTTGTGGTAAAGGATAATGACGACATTGAGCAAAAACCTGAAGCCCAAAAGGTGTCGTAGGTGGGGGGTTAAAACCTGCAAAGAACCCAAGAACTAAAGTATAGAAGGAGATATGGGTGGGACAGTGGGAGAGCACGTATGGATGTACTTCTATGATACCAAAAATGATGCAACTCAAGGATATTATCTGGAAGTAACTTTTAAGGACATCAATTACATAATGCAAATATTAAAATATTGAGGCAACACAAAGTTCTCTTTTTATTAGCGATGAATATATATATTTTTAAGATGCATACAACTAGTCACATGATAAATTGAACAATAGTTAGCCTAGGTGAGTTTAACAAGTCACCACAAACTACCAAAATTAAATGTAATCTAGGTTGAGTTTGACAAGTTTAACTCATTACAAAAAATAAATATATAGAGATGAAGCTCAAAGTGTTTACATTTATTAATGGATAGACTTAAAAGGTGACACATCCCATAATACTAGGTATATGCACTTTATTAGTTTCCATAGTTGAAGGAAAATTATATGAACTTAACATATCATCCACTAGTAATCTCACTACATATCTACCATGCACATTCTTATCATACGACCAACTTTTTTTTCTTTACATGCTTCTCAATCTCCTAACTTCAAGAGCAATCATCCATATGATAGAGCTCCTCAGGCCCAACCCTAGGATGCATGTCATAACACAAGCTACCATGAAATCACAAAGCTCTTTAATCTTATATAATCACACACAAATTGTCCAATGATGAAATTCTAGTTAGCCATGAGAATTCATCCTCTTGCTTCCAAGAACTTCATTTTTTGCATCATTGATATCAACCCAAGGCCTCCAATGTCACAAACCACTCTCACTAGAGAGTCTAGGATTTCCTAGACTTTGATACCATGTTAATTTTTACACCCGCAAGATAAATATAAACACAAGCATGAACACATAGATAAAAAACCAAAGCTAACATGGAAACCTAAACCTAAGGAAACCAAACAAATATATCTTCTTTACCCTTGGAAAGTCGAGCAAAGATCAACCACAAAAGGGTCTTTATAATGGAGACAACATGCCACTTAAATAAGTTTCCTCCACACGTATACCATGGACTAAAACCATGTCATTCCACTTCACTGAGCCAAGATTAACCTAACAATTCATGTCATTCCACCCACTCCTCTCCACATGTTTATGCCAATGCATAGCCTTAAATTGCTTAATTACTTGTAAAGCGTTGTTAACACTTAGAGTGTGCTATTTGCCATTATTTAGCTAGAGATTGCGGGTGATAGAATTAAAAAGGGGGTGGTACGATGTAATAACCTTGGATGATAAACTTAAAGGGGGGTAGATTTTTTAGTCCCAAGTCAAATTTAAAGTGGTGATTGTTAGGTATTAACCTTCACTTGGTCAAGATAGCTTTGCATGTGGTTTTAGACACATGGTTTACTACAACACATAGTATTAGCACATTGTATTTCATGTAATGAAGCTTATTTAAAGGTTGAATGTATCCCATTGTAAAGTGCTTCAAGTGGTTGATCTTACTAGATTGGTAAGGATGATAGATATATGACTTTCTCAATTTTGGATTTATAGGATAAATATTACGTATTATTTGTTATGTGAATATTTGTTGTTATGTTGCTTTCAATGTAGTTATTGACTTGTCAAAAATTGTGATTTCAAAATGAGAACTCTAGCCCCAAATACCCTTTTTTTAGTTAGAAACATCAAAATCAACCCTTGAATCGAAAAGTGGTGCTCCTAGAGTCACCTTTTTTTGGGTTAGAATTACAATATTTTTCCACCGTGACCTTAAATCCTCTTAAATTTGCAAACAAAGAACCCAACATCAACCCTATTTTTTTTAGAGTTACAATTACAATTTGTTTGAAATTATGGCTTAGACAATAGGTTCAATTTTGGAAAAAAACCTTAAAATTGATCCCAAAACGAAAACTGGTACCAGCACTATCACTCCATTTTTTACAAGACTAACATTACAACTTGTTTGAAACATGACCTTGACAATAGATAATGTTGTGAACTGAAATATCAAAACCACCCTTCAAATCTAAACTTGATAATACAAATAACATAATTTTTTTTTGTTTTGAACTTATAATTATAATTTTTTTGAAACCGTAGAATAAAGATTTTACATTGTTACAAATTATATATATATATAACAAAGTGATAGTATCGATATAAAATAAAAAAACATAATAACTAAAAATAAATCAAAAATAAAAAAAGAATATGATCACTCTGTTTTGTTAATTTTTGTCATAGAGTCATTGTAATAATATTGAAAAGGCACTTGGTGCAGTCAAAACTTGATAGATAACTCTGTAGAACTTCAATAGATAACAGATGTAGGATATAACAAACCTTACAACCCCCCACCAATTTTGAAATGGTAAAACGACATAATAGTATTTCTGCTTCCAGAACACTTCCAGCATCAATGTTGGAAAACATGGCTACCCCAAAAATTCGGCAGGGATCATCAACACCGGAAATCGGCAAAAACTGGGCAAGCATAAACTCGAACCTGAAAAACTTGGCAACTTCAAAAAATCGGAAAACTTGGGGAGTCTTGCAATCCTGCTGGATCCGTCACGGAAGCAACCAGTTCTACTCGAGAGCAGATAACATTGTAAAACATGAGCCATTCATTAAATTAACTAATATACAAACTATTCATGCTCTCAGCCTTTTGAAGTTCTTCCAGAGCAAACTCAGACTCCACTTAGCGTTGTTACATCCCCAACAAATGACATAATAAGGAGGCAGGACGCCAAATTCTCATGGGGAAAGATAGATGTAGGAGGAAAAGGGTAGTTTAATGGTGTTTATGCTTAATTGTGTTTCTGAACGGATTTCATTCTTCTTATGGATTCTAAATACTTTAACAGGACTGAAAATTTCACATTATTAAAAAAAGTACTTCGTCGAGAGCATGAATTAGTTCTCATGAGTTGAGGGAGAAATAATAATAAAAGCTTGCTTCGTAATGCCAGATCAAAATAATTTTCTAACATAGAATCTATGGTCAAATCCAAGACAATGATATCTTAGCCAGCCTTATGTAAGCACTGGTTTCCATGAAGCTCAGTCCTTAAGTGTTTCCCTTAAAGCTCAAGCTAAGCTTGAAAAAAACCAAGTTCTTAAGTTACAACCTTTGAGTCTATCTAAAACTTTTATCGGTGCCTTGCAACACATCCTGGATAACTTTCATTATCCATGAAAGGCAATTGGTAGGCTACCAAAGCAGCCAAACATTCCTGAGGGTGTTATTCCCATAGTATGAAATAGTAAATACCAAATAACTCCTATTGATATTATGGAAGCCTCTACATACTCAAAGTAACACGTGACGAAACACGCCAGAATTGTTGTAACATAATTTCTATGATGAAATCGCATTGGAAACACCCAACTATCTTAAATGTCTGCAAAACAATTGCTGTGAAAACAACGAGTTCTAAAGTTACAAGAGAAATGAATGAACGCCCCTTTTTTAATGAGCAATGGCAGCAATATCTTAGGTGTAATAAAAAATTGTTATACTCAAAAGTTTAAACAAGCCACTGATCACCAAAAAGGTAGCTTTCTTCTATGGATGTAGTACAGTTTCTTATGGCCTGGCTGTCTATTCTAGCAGAAGCTCCCAACACGGCCAATGTTTATGGAAAGGAAACTGATCCTTGTTCTAGTTTGAATGCTTGTTTAGCCAATCCAGGAGCTCCATCTCAGTTTGAACTTCTTAGTAAAACAAAGCCATATATAAAGGCAAAAATAAGGCAACTTGTACTGTGTTGATTAAGGAAATAAGCATTCTGGTCCCCTGTTTTCCATGCAATGCACCTTGCCAGGGTCCATGAAATGCCATGGAAGCATATAGAAACAACACACATCCTGAAGAATCACTTGTCATATTCCTCAAGTCAGATCAAAATCTTGAGTTTAACTGTAATTTACTAGAGATGAAATCAAAAGGAAACAAATTGATACAAAAATTATTTTGCCCATACAAACTTACCTTGATCATAACAGCACATATAATGATAGAAGACCAGAAAGGGTCCATACAAATTGACTTAGTTTTGATGAAGCTGAAGCAACTGCCCATGGAAAAGAAACCCACCAATCAGACCTTTGCAAGCATGAATGTCCACTCTACAGTGGTACTGGATGATTTTAAGAAAATAGTATTTATCAAAATCAGCATAAGATCATAGGTTGGCTTGTACCTTGAGGAAGACTTTTTGTAAAATCTTCAGTTTCAACCTTTTTAGTATTGAGATCTTCTATACTCTGAGAAACATGAGCTGAAAATCCCAGGTAAGATCTTGTCAATTGTTTGACTTCTTGCAAACTTTGCGTACTGCATACAAACTACTGAATGGTCAATTGCATTGCCGTTAATAAGTATTGGAAATTATTAAAAGACATAAAGTGGATTTTAGCAAAACTATGAAGGCATAAAGAATAAATGTGTTGTTTCCCATGTTTTAAAAACAAACACAGTTACAGGGCATGAAAGTACAAAACTAAAATGCTTGAAATGAGGGAAACCATAGAAAGGGTTATTGATCAACAATAGCAGCTCAAAACCGGTTCTTGAGAAAAGAGCTATTCCAGTAATTTTCATTCGAGGTCTATTTGGGTGTCCATGAAGAAGAATATTTACTGATAAGGTCCTAGGTCATGCACTAACCCAAAATATATTTGAACAATCCAACTGTCCAAAAATTACCATGTGAGGCCCAAGGTGTGGATTCCAGCTTATTGCTCTTTATTGTTAATTTCAATAACATTGCCCCATATAACAGGAAACAAGCCTAGCATAATATTACTGAAATTGACTATGGATTGAGGGAACGGGCCTTATGGATTCTGTTGAAAATATGTACCCTTCATTTTTGGGGGGAAATGCATCTTATTTTTCATTACTAAACCATAAAAATGTACATCAAGAATAGTACATCATAGATCCAAAGTGCGTTCACATGATTTACCCCTCCCTACATAAGCATAAGCAAGGAGAGATAGCATGTCCTCTTTGGCTCTAATCTTAAGAACGTCTACGGTTTTCCTAAAAATGTCAATACTGGCTGAGATCTGCAAAGCCAAAAACTATGCACATATTGCTATTCAATATCTATCTATAACCATGTTTGTGCATTTGGAATTTCTCTTTTAATTCCTTATGATTGTTAAACACTATTAGCTCTCTATTTAGTGTGTTGTTGCATACCCAACAGTAAGCAGATGATCAGCCCCGTTTTTCCCACTATAAAGGGCATCCGTCCAGCTTGCGTTCAGCAGTGTCTGCACAATAGCCAGCTTCTTAGAATGTGGGAGGGAATTCCGGGTCATTATTGTATTTGCTGGCACAGAGCCAAATCTGAAAAATGCACCAAAGTGAAAAGAGGATCAGGCCTTAACATTGCTAATTACAACATTGGTTGTACAAATAGCTCTAAATCAATAGAAAATGATGACAGTGATGGTCGTTAGTTTTAGAAAAGAAAAATAGTTCATGTTACAAGAAGATACTTGACACCCAGTCACTTAGAACTCACTTGCAATCTCCAGGATTGTTGTTGATGGGCCTGCAACCTCCCTGTGGGCAGAGGTACCTAAAGTCAGTTCACAAGTAAGGTTAGTTAGACTTATTTATAGAAGTACTGCATCGAATTTTCATGTGATATGCTTCTTGTCTACTCACATGAAATCACTGATAGACTTTGTTGACCATGATTGATTACTCAAACCTTCTAGAGAATACAATAGGGCAGTATCAGCTTTTAAGAAAGCAATATCTCCAATTCCTTCCACAAGACAGCGAAAAGCTCCTGAATACCCAGAGTATGTATTGTCTGGAAGGCATGAGCTGCTATTACCACAAGCACTACACAACCCCCTTCCTTCTACTTCTGAGGGTGCACAAGATGCAGAGAAAAAATTTGATATGATAGCTTCATCATTTCTCGCAGACAGACTCTTTCCGGGCTGCTGTGGTAAAACAGAACTTACAAGGTAGTGCACTGGATAGTTCCATCCAGCTGCTGTCATATAGCCTGCATGGCAAGACTTCATGCCCCGGAAATTGTTCAAGCTCAAGTTACTTTTCTTGTTACACATTCTCTTGTTCACAACAGCAACAGCGTCATATGAATCAGCATGGTTGCAGTACTCTTCAGCTATTATAGCCTTCAAGGAATAGTCCTTAAAAGCAATGTATCCTAGGCCTGAATCAAGGGAGATCAGGTCTGCTTCCTTATTTTTTATTGCTTCCATACAGTCAAAAGTTGTCTTCCTCTTTACACTGCAATGTAGAAAAGTTATTTAAGTCATATTCATTCAGTATAAAACAAAGTTGGATAGAATCAGCACAATGATTATGAATGTTGCTTGTTGAGTGAAATGCGCATCTTTCATCAAACTAGAAACGGTTTAGATATTGGACATACCACTTCCAGGTGTAATCATCCACTGGAATCAAAAGACTTATATAGTATTGGCAGTTCACAAACTCATCCCGTACTGCACACCATTTCACAGTCTTAGACCCAGTTTCTTCAGGTAGCTCTGTACTTGGATCAGTTTCTTCAGGTAGCTCTGTACTTGGATCAGTGTCTTCAGCTTCTGGTTCAGGTGCTGAGGAGTTCTCTCCTGTAAGTGAAGTGAATCCAACAGGTGATGGGGAAAGAGCAGGTTGATCTCCTGAGGTGGTTCTTGGAGCAGGCGCATATGCTTCTGAATCAATATTTCCAGAATTGATTCCAAGAGGTGATGGGGAAAGAGCAAGTGCATCTCCTGAGGTGGCTCTCGGAGCAGGTGCATATGCTTCTGAATCAATATTTCCGGAACTAGGAGCTGGAGCTGGAGCTGGCTCTTGTTCAGAATCTATAAAGAAGCATACAGCTATCAGCATATCATGGTTGCAAATGCCTATTTTATTTCAATCATTTGATGAACCTGTCTTTGCTTTTAATGAAAACAAAAAACACTTCCTAATCATTTTAGAATACAAGATGCATGAATCCTTTTGAAAAGCATCTCTTTTAATGTTGTGTTACTTGGTTTTGCATAAGCTAGATGCATTGAATAAAGCCATTAGAATTCAAGCTCAACCTAGAGCAATTCATATTATTATCCATACGATAAATTTTGAAAATGCCATCTTCATTAAAAGACTAAAAGTGTGGTTGTCTAGCATAGAACTGTTGGATACAATTTGCCAATAAAAACTACAAGGTACAGCATTTTTATGTCTGTCAAAGGGCAACTTTTGCATAGAAGCAATCCCTCCTATGGCATGAAATTTTAACTCTAGTAGTTCATAAAAGATAACATTGATCTTTGTACTGTACTAGAAAAAATTCTCCTCATTAAAGAGTAAATTAGCATAATTTGATTCCATGCATACCTGGAAACAGTTAAGATAATGTTTCAATCTGCCATTGACTGGCCTCATGAAGCTTTGGAAGTGTTATTAGTTTTCGCTCAAAGAAAAATGCACAATGTACCTCCATGAACGTGCTTTCTTATGCAAAGTTAATAGAAGTCATCCTCAAACCATATAATTCATTATAAGGTCAAAGGCCGTTCTAGATCTCTTCAACTCTAGCATGGGCACTGCATAAATATGTTTGAGATTTTTTCTAATCAGACTCATCAAAGTGGTAGCTCCAAGGATTTATGGCCTCTCTAGAGACCAGTTCATAAGGAAAGAAGTCAATCATTCCGCCTCCTATCCTCATTTACATTGTATTTACTTTCACACATCTAAGTCCTCTATTGCCAAAATCCAAGAACATCTCTGACATCAAAATACTCCATCCTTTACTACCTATCTTTTCTTAATAGCTAAACTATACAGAAAGTGATTTGCATTTACATTGTTCACTCTATAGAAGGAACTTCACAAAGTGCAGGTGGTCATGTTCATCCTGTATTTACTATTATTCCCCTCACTATATGCCATCTGTTCTTGTTCAGGACATTAGTCATTTCTACATAGCTAGTTTGAACATTGGATTTTGATTACGGTATGCAAATATGAATAAATCAATCTAATGAGTAAGACTTTAGCTTTGACTTGCAACAAGTTTTCCTTGTTCATACTAAAGAATTTGAATACACGTATTTGTTTACAAACACATTTCAGACCTATCCCAAAACTTGTATGGTAATTGATAGTAGAAACTACAGTTATGACCATATGGAAATAAAGTCCATTTAAAAGCTCACAATACCATCTATTTATAGATTAACCTGTTGGCGAGGCTTGCCTAGAGTTAACGGATCATTATGTTCCACTCCCTTGATTCTGCTAAAAGCCAAAAAATTCAGACTAATTCGAGGTGTTGCATGGTTATTCAAAATAGTAAATACTATACAAGCCTCTTACATTCAGAAAAATAAACTAATACTTGGATATGAACATCCATCTTATCAACTCCCTCATTATCACAGACGACATTGAACAACATATTTACTACTAGTATCTGTGATGTTGTGGGCCTCTGCCATCTTTTTGGTTCTTAGCTGATCTACCAAAAATATCCTGCAACAAAAACACATACCTGCCACCTAGAGGAGCAAGAAGAAAAAAGACCTTGGTTCACCTGTCATTTATGGGAATCTGTTCACTGTGGATTTCTCTATACTATGTAGTGGCATAGTGAACTGGTGACTTCTACAAAAGTAGCCTTTTTATTATCATGTTAGACCGGACTTTCACCCAAATATCCTAATGTAGTAAACATACTCTTGCTCCTTTATAAATCCCACTTGAACAAGCACACATGGGATGCTAGTAGTTAGAGATCTTCGAAAGGCTCGAGGCTTAGGTCTACATTTTTTAGTATAGGAATTATGATATTCATTAGGCTATCCATTCAATATAGACAATGGAAACCCTTCTGAGCTTATAGGCATGGCTGCCAGCACAATTTCCCAGAGTCCATTGGTTGCATCCAATCTCATTCCATCGTGAAATGTTCCTCATGCAAGCATTCTAGGAAATTATCGATCATCTATGGAACTTTGCTTCCATATTTCGCTTACTTGCCAATGTCCTTTTCAGTCAAAATGCTTATCTGCGAAGAGTTATAAATTACCATCCATTGAATGAGTGCTCCCTTTTCTTCTTGCTTTTGTCCACTCTATAACATTACCTAATTTCTAGCTAGTCATTCTCCAGTAGAAGTTAGAACTAGTTCAACAACCCAGTTCTTGTTTCAATATAATATTAGATTTTCTCTTAGGATAATTCAGCTTGGAGTTTGATTCTTAAACAAATCCATCTAGAATAGATAAGTGGTAGTAGAGGATTCCTCGAGAATGCCATGACAATGCCAAAATTTTAAGTGCAGGACCAACTATAGGTAATGACAACTAGCTTTGCTCTTTATATGACAACTAACACTGGCAAGGTACAAGCAATCTCACCCTTAAGTACTTGAGGGTGGGATGAAATGTTCCAAACATTTTAGTCCACTCAGTTTAACTTGGGTGGGTAAGAGGACGAGTTGCTGTTCTTCCCACATGGGTTGAATTCTCGTTTGTGACATGGTTTCCCCTCGTGGGTCAATTGGGGTTGACGAGGTACCGCTGATCTCATTCTTTCTTAAGTGTTTGAGGGTGGGACGAGACATTATAAGTCAATTGGGTTTAGATTTGGGGGTTAATAAGAGAAGTTATTATCCTCCCCACCCAGGTTCAATTCTTGATTGTTTACCCCT
>ML796103.1:397451-409620 GCA_009831015.1 Picea engelmannii
GACGAGGTACCGCTGATCTCATTCTTTCTTAAGTGTTTGAGGGTGGGACGAGACATTATAAGTCAATTGGGTTTAGATTTGGGGGTTAATAAGAGAAGTTATTATCCTCCCCACCCAGGTTCAATTCTTGATTGTTTACCCCTGTGCGTTGATTGAGGCTAGCAAGCTACCAACAATCTCACTCTCACTCAAGTGCTTGAGGGTGGGACGAGATGTTCCAAACATTTTAGTTATGTGTCGGCAAGTGCCCAGTTCGAATCCCCTTGGACGAGATGCACTAGTCTCTGTCGATAGGTTTACTAGGGATGTCATCCACGAATGTGGGGAAACATCCCTTGGGTTTCCCCAAGAGGTTTTCCTTGTAAGAAAAATCTCAAGGGGTTAGCTCAACCGATTGTTGCCAATGTTATTGGCCATTTGGCTAGTTCCATGTACCCAATTTGAAACGCCCTAGGTGAGGCCCACTAGTCTACGTCAACGAGTTTACTAGGGATGCCATCCACAAATGTGAGGTCAGAGGAAGTATCCCTTGCGTTTTCCAATGACTGTATATTGGCTTACTTTTTCATGTTGTATAACTGTCTTGTAAACATTAATATGGACATTATTCTCCTACAACCCTGTCTATGGATTTCACCATAAAATATTTTTTGCCATTTGTGTATAACTGCAATCCATTTCACTATTATTATTTTATCACTTACTTTACAGAGTCCAGACCTTCTCACTCTTTTCGTTGGAGAGCAAAGACCACTCTACCAGGAACCTATTTTTATGGCTGAAGCCAGCAAATAATTTCGGAACTTTCATAAAATCTTGAATTATACTATAGACAATAAAGAGTCATCTCGCAGAACAGGGAATTTACCTGTACAGAAAGGAGGATTAATGGACTTCATCATTCACCCTTGCTCTTTTGAGTGGCTTTGTTTTGATCCTTCCGTGGAAGGTGATTTGGACAGTGCCCTGGGTGAGAGAAATTGTAAGTGGATGATTGAAAATTTGTAAGCAGATGGTGTGGACCTCCCAACCCACAATGAGAGCATGGGTGCCTAACAAGTATGAAGTTTTCAGGTGAATTCGGAAAAAACACAGTAGTATCAATTGAATGTCGACGTTTCGGATCCATAACAGGATTCATCATCAGGACAAGAAGCCTGGGTTTAATTGCTGAGAAGAAATGTTATAAATACCTAAGTTTTAGTTAACCCTAAATTCAAACTAAAATAAATAAACCTAATCTAAATTTTCACCAAATAGATTATAGCTGACACGAAACTCTTCCGCAAAATTTAGGTATTTATAACCATCTCTTCTCACAATTAAACCCAGGCTTCTTGTCCTGATGATGGATCCTGATATGGATCCGAAACGTTGACATTCAATTGATACCACTGTGGTTTTTCCGAATTCACCTGAAAACACTCTTCACCACAGAAATCTCAGCAATCAAGTATGAAGTTACATTTGAGCCCTTAGCCAGCTCAAAGTCAAAATCAAAGAGCTTTCGAGTCAATGCACACACAGACTTCAAATGGAACTAGCAACTGTGTAAGATACATCTGGGAACCTTTCCTCTTCTAAAGGTAAGTAATCAGTTGGCAGCACAGTGCATTGTAATTATGCAACTTGCATTGTACATTACATCGTGATAATCCAGAGCACAGGTTTCTAAGGGCAGTCGGTCTGAACCACCCAAATACCATGGACTGAGAATAGAATTTGGGACCTCAAGTTGGTGATTTGAAAAGCTTCCAGTTTAACAACATGCCTATCCACTCAGCAATCTTTCCATTAGACTAATCTTTCGTGGGGATTCAGATCTTAACAGCCCCATCAGGTTCAGTAACAACACACAACTAAATCTCATGTTAAGCAAAACAAAACAAAAAACTCGAAAGTCTAAAGATGGCAATGCCTGCTAAGGAATGTTCCCCAACAATACTCAGACCTTTTACAGGAATGTAAAATGAAGGTCTACTTTTCCTTAGCCCTGTTTTCCTCTTGTTAAACCATGAAACGTTCAACCTAAGACATCATTGAAGTTCATTATGTTTGAATAGTTTTCTCTGGGTACCCAAAACCAGTTACTAACACTATAACCATAGCTAAGGCCAGATAAAATCTATGCAAACAAAAGGCATGTGAAATCCATTGACTTGGGCTATTGGATCCTTACAAGATCTACTCGTTATATGTATACTTTTATGCTGTGTTGAAGGTAGATTGGTAGATTATCCATGATTTATAATGGATTTGAAAATGCACTAATACCTGGCTTCAGAGTTGCTGCAGAGACCAGCAACATTGGCAAAAGTATTGGCAGCCATGGCAGCAGCTTCGACCCCATTGTATCTGGTGATCTATCTATCTAGATTTGCATTGTGCAGGGAGATTTGCAGATCAGATGAGATGGGCACAATAAATTATGCATTGCATAGAGTGTAAGTAGAAGGAAGGATGTGGCCTGTGAACCATTGAAGAGGATTGCGCTCCTAAATGTGTGCATGTTAGGAGATGGTTCGTTTTCATTTTAAAATTATAACCCACAGTCTACAATGCTGAAATAGATTTTTCTTTTGTATTTAACTTCGTAATTTGGACTGAAATGGATTATTCTTTGTAATTTGCTCTGTATTTGTGGATGGTGAGGCATTGGGATTTGTTAGACACCTTGTCTGCGTCAACGAGTTCATTAGTTCTTTGATTTCTTATTTAGATTGCTTTCCCAGTACTTCACTTCATTTGAAGAATTATCATTATTTTGCCTTTATTAAGCAATAATAATGTAAGTCACATTGTTTAAGATTAGTTTTTAATATATTATTTATATTATAATTAAAGAAGACGTAAATATTAGTAAGTAATGGATGGTATATAATATATTAAAGTTTGATATGTTAATTTGAGTGTTTTGAGTTTCATGTGTTAGGATCAATCTCTTTAGTTTATACTTTATACAATAGATATTATTTACTAAATATAAATAATTTTGGAAACATTATAATGAGATTAGTGAGATGTATTTACAATCTAATTAAAATGATTATAAAGAAAAATCTAACATAAATTAATCTTAATTTTATATCTTTTAGATATCCATATAATATTTTGACAAAAAAATATCAAAACAAACCTTTATTAAATCTAAGATTAAGATAGATATTCTCATTTTTTTAAACATGACCAATATCTTAATTATTTTAACATTATACCTTACACTATGTATGGAGAACTTATGATAATCCATTTTTTTAGATTGCATTAATTTGATTGTCATATTTTTACTAGCTAAAATGTAAGGAAGTATAAAGAGCAATGACATGAAAACTCATGCAATTCTTTAATATAGTTATTTAATGTAATTTTTAGGATCCAAAATAACAAGAAATAATAATGATATGCATGAAATCAATATCCTTAATACAAAGCAATGTAATAAACCAACTACAATAATAAATAATGTGAAATTTTATTTTTTTAAATAATAAATGCAAGGTACACTTAATTTTTTTATTTTTATTTTCTTAAGTATAGGATTAGAATGCAATTAAGGTAATATTTGGTTTTATGTATGGGATTAAGGTTAAATGTTAGTTGAAAATATATGACTATCTCAATAATGGTACTAAAGAGTATTAGCTTTTTTGTAGATACTATTTAGGTTGAAAGTGTTTTTTAGTTTTAGAGTATAACTTAAAACTACTTCTAATTGGTTAAGAGCTTATATTTTCAGCATATAAAAAAACAAGTTAACTAAAACCATGAATGAAATCCTACTACCTTACTAACCCTTAATAAACTATTTTAAGTAAATAATTTTTATTTATACAAAATAATATTTATGTATGCACGTCTAAGACTAAGCGGATAATCCTACATATTTACGCCGAAAGGCGTATACCTATTGACAATGAGCACAATTAATCAGCTTTTAATCTAAAATTATAATCTGATGGTTAACAATTGAAGATGCTGGCATATTCTTAGTCGTCCTCCCAAATCAATGAATGTGATTTACTCTTCATAACTTCCTTGTATTTCTGAATGCATCCGTTACCCTGTTTACTTTTTAACATTTACCTAATCATATTAAGAAATTACTGTAAAACTAAATGATTGTCACGTTTAAATGATTAACGTTTCAGATTACCATTTAGATTTCATCAACTGTCCAGGCGTTTCATTTTCTGGCTGCCTGTGCGTTTCATTTTCTGTCTTTCCTCACCTATCTACGCGTTTCATTTTCGCCACGGATTTCAGCTTTCCGCCCTTTCGGCGTTCGGGCTAGTATAAAACCTTTTGCTGATGAGAAAAAACTATATAAATAAATATTTAATAAAAAACAATAAATACATGCATACAAATACAAGGACAAATCTATCGATCCACGAGTGTCGCGTTTCCTTCTTGAGGTTCACGTGGGTTTGGAGAGAATTGTAGATGCTTTACTTTTTAAACTTTTTTTCACCATGGGGATGAAAGGTATAATTCATGAAGACTCACAAACATTAGACCTAGTTGATAGCCAACGTGGATTTTTACTTTTGTATCAATGATGGTTGGGTATTAATAGTGTCACATGGTATCACGGTGGAATATCTTGGGGTTTGAGAGTTAACGAGTATGATTTAATGGTTGAGTGGTAAAGATTAATATGATTGGTTGTGGTGGTGGAGTTAGTCACATCTTTAATGGTTGAGTGGTAAAGATCAATATGATTGGTTGGGGTGGTGGGGTTTCAAACTACTGAGTAGAGTTATGAGGTAGGAGGTGTTATGGTGTGATTTTAATGTATGCTAGGTTCATTTATTGATTGAATTAATGTGTTGAAAATTATTTTGTCGTTTTGTTTTTTTGTTTTATTCTTGCATTCGTTGTTGTGTTTTGTGAAGTGTAGGGGTTCATGAAGTTGTGGCTAGTTGTTTACTTTAACGACGGTGGTGTTGCGTTATTGTTTCTTGTTGTTGGTTTTTTTATCTTGCTTTCGATGTCCTACTTATGTGTTTGTTTGTGTGTTATAAGAGTAGGGGTTTCATAGGTGTTGGTTGGTGATATGTGTTGAGGTGGTGGAATTGTCTTATTGCAATGTGTTGTTTGTTGTTGGTTTCATAATCTTTCTTTCATCACGTTGCTCCTACATTTGTCGTGTTTTGTGAAGAGTTGGGGTTGTGTACGCATTGGTTGTTGTTATGTTCAGAGGTGGTGGTAGTATGATTATCGTTGTTTGTTCATTGTTGTGGTGCAATTTAGTGAAGAGTTTTTTTTTTTTTTTTCTATTGTTTGAAGTGCCCAACCTAAAGCTATATATATATATATATATATAGATAGATATATATATTCAACTATTAAGTATTGTGACAAAACCTTTGGAAAAGTGTAGTTGTAAGGGTTTGAAAATGTTGTAGCAATATGTTTGTTGTATCCTTATGTGCTTCATGATGTTGTTACATGTACTTGTATAGGGCATTGGTGATTGTTCCATACAATCATATTTATGTCAATAGAGGTAGTGTACTAGCAATATGTTGCCTATTCCTGAGTGAGATTACCATTAGCCTTGTTTTGTTGGTCTACTGATCCAGGTGGATATCGGTGGCCACCCACCTATTCCAATTGGCTCCTCTTGTCAGTTTTTAGTTCAGCATGTTCTTCTGTACTTCTTTGTAATTGTGGGTTCTACACTTTCGGGGTTGTCTAAAGCCCTACACATCTTCCGGGTGGATATTGGTGGCCTCCCACCTAATCCAATTGGCTTATTTTGTATGTTTTCATGTCAGCACATCTTTCTGTACTTCTAGGGTCATTTTGGGGCCCTAAACAGTGTTTTTTTAGCGTGCCACAGTCAAATTGTAGATGGAGTCAAATTTTGGTGGCATAATGTGTAGTTCTCAAAAAGACCTTTCCAACAGGCTATCACGTGCCTAAAATGGAGATCGTATGCAAAATTTACAACCCTGAGAAGTTGATGTACTAACTTACCCAAACGAGACCCACAGACTTTTGGTGTTTCATCTCCTAGGGTTAGGTTTTTGGATGTCTAGGGTTTTCGAATTCATGTTTATCATAAAAAGGCCTTCAGATCCTCATTGTAATCATCTTCTTGTGAATGAGCGTAGCCATCACATCTCTTCTCAGAGATAAAGTTGCCACCATTCTAGCGAGTCTTCCACTCTGTATTTTTACAATCTCTTTACAATTATTTCATTAATAGAAATCAAGCATCATTGTATTTCTTTGTTTCTGGCAATTTTCATGAGTATTTCATTGTAATTTCTATGCTTTCATTTTGTTCCGAAAATAATCCGGATCATCTACATCCTAAGATGACTTAAGGTACAAGAGAAGGCCAATTTTTTGCCCATGGATTAGTTGGAAAACAAGAGGCCTCTTTCTTATAATGTATATTATAAATTGTCAAACAAAACACTATGAGAATATTCTAGCTCACCTTGCCCAACAATATCTCATTTGTGGGTAGTTGCATGGAGGTGCTTCTCAATCCTTCCCCTAACCCGCAAGAAAAGAACAAAACCAGTTGTAAAGCTTGCATAATTCTCTTTTGTTTATCTAATGTAACTTCGCAACTTGTAAATTTGTTTATTATTTTTGTAGCTAAAACAAGTATGTCTACCATGTGTTCACTGTCATGTTAACATGTTGTTCGTTGTATATTTTATGAGGCAAGTGTAGATGAAAGTAATGTCTTGCTTACTTGGTTTTTGTAATGGCTAGTTGTTGTTGCAATCATTAAGCTCATCTTGGGATTTGAAGTGCACAATTTTTAGTTGAATTTGGAGTGAGAAGGGCTAACACCTGCCAATAGTTTATATTCTTTAACTACCATCCTTTTCACTTCCAATTTTTTATGGAGTTTGCCTTGCTTTAATTATGTTTAGAACTCAGCTTGTTGCATGCTCCAAAGGTATGTTTTGAAGGTCATTTTTATTCTTTCCTTTGCCTCAGTTTTAAAGTTGAAACTTATAACACACAAATGAAGCAAATATCTTGAACATGAGTTAAAACATAGTAACCAACTTGACAAGAACCCTCCAGAGTTCTCGTTTTTTTGGAGATTGCATTTAGTCATTGTTTTTACCTCCAAATCGAAAAGTGGTGCTACAAGTAGCACCCTATTTTTTTCAGGGTTAAAATTAGCACTTTTGTAATGATGGCCTTAAAAACCAAGTAATGTTGCCAACAAACCTTAAAATCAACCCCCAAATAAAAAAGTGGCACCAACAATATCACTTTTTTTTTTCAGGGTCAAAACTGCAACTTTTTTAAGACCCATGTCCTTGACAAATGGTACCTTTACAACCAAAATCTTAAAATCAATCCTTGAATTAGAAAGAGGTGCTACTGGTAGCACTCCCCTCTTTTTGGTGGCTTAAAATTGCAACATTTTTTAAACCATTGCATAAAAGCCCTTAATTGTGGCAAACAAAATCATAAAAAAACAAAAATAGGGGGGAACAAATAAAAATAGAGAAAAAAACATAAAAAGGGAAAACATGTTTTTTTTATATAAATTAAAAAATAACCATTTTTTAAATATGATTGAATTTTCTTTTTAAAGAAGGAAAAAAAAGAGAGAAAAAAAAATGCATCCCCTAGCCTCTTTTACATGCTTATTACTAATTTAAAAAAATATATACAATTTAGAAAAAAAATAAAAAATGAATTTAAAATAACTAACTAAATAAATAAACGAATTTAATAAAAAAGTATAATATAAAAGAAAAAAAAAATCTTTGGAGGGGGGAATTCCTAGAATCATTATCCCCCCAAACTCAACACCTCCCCTTCCCCCTAGAATGTACCCCTTTCTCCCCTCACATCCCCTATCGTCGTCACTCCCCCCCTCCCCCTGTCTCTCCCCTTCCACCACATCCCACAATGGGATGGGATGTGGTGGAAGGGGAGAGTAAAACTCATATTCCATGATTAGTTGCACGACTTCATGGTCTAGAGGGGACCCTAGATAAGTTTCATCCAAAAAAGTGGTTGGTAATGTTCACAACACATCTCATCAAGGTCCTCCCCGAGGTTTCAACCCACGAGAGGGGATACAAAGCCTATTGAAACCATAAGACTCAGTACTAGTTCTAGTGCAATCATTATGAAAGATTTATGGAGAATCAATACTATGGTTGTTTCCTCGTGTCCAAGTATTTAATGGAAATATCCTAGGTTGATACATGCATTCAATTTCTTCCCCTTAATATGCATGGTATTTTTCATTAACATCTCTATTAATGCTCTAAGCAGATTCCTTAGTGGGTCTTCTCCATGGGATTGATTTGGCTTAAGTATATGAAAATGCCTTGAGTTAGTGTTATCTAGAAGTTTCTCACCCTCCCTATTGGTCTTCCATTTTGACACTATTTTGTTTGTTAACTAGTTAGCTTTCCTACCATTAGCCTTCATCTTTTGACCAAAATAACCTTATTTTTCCACTTTTCCCATGTATCGTGCAGGGTATATCTATTCAGGAGAACTAAGGTAAAAAGGTTTCATTTGTTAGTGTCTTCCTACTTATTTGATAGTCTAAGTAACATAAAGAGATGATTTATAAATCATTGAATGTTGACGGTTACAAGATGTTTCAAGCCTTGTAACAATTGTTGAAACTCCTAGCAGCACAATACATAAAGACAATCCAATGGTTGGAGGATGTTCTAGATGTCAAGGGAATGTTTCAACACATACCATATGTCAAGCAAGTTAAAAGGTGACACCAACACAAATATTTCAAATCAAAAGTCAATGAAACAACTTGACACGTATCTTGGTTATGAACAACAACAAATTGACGAGATTCCAATAGCACAAGGTTCATATTTTGAGCGATATCAAATGACTTCATGCACTATCATGTCATGAAGTCATTTCTATGGACTAGGATTGAACATGGTGAATCTAGCAAGTGCATTCCAGATTTAGTAGAGTCATACCAGCAACGCATGACTGAGGAATAATAATGTGGTTTTGTGACATGTAAAAGCTTTAACTCTATACATTCTAGAAGCCTAGATCGCAGGTGATCAATTGTTGTAAATATTCTAGGATTGCGATTTGATTTTTAGGAACTATGTACATTATAAATATGACAATCAACAAGAAATGTAGAGTTAACAATTAGCAAGGAAAAGAAGATTGTATGCCAGCATGCACTATAATTTGTTGTTGAGACAATTTTCAACTTTAATAGAAGATGATTTGACTAAGATCCTAGCATTTCATTAATATTTTAAGCATGTAATCGCTTTCCAACAACGTATTTTAGAATACGTAGGGCTCCTTGTTTTTTCATACTATTGTTTAGTTCATTAGGTTTAGTTATAATTTATGGCGGGCGAATTATATGTGATAATTTTCGTTACATTTAATGTCAACCCGAGGGTTTGTAAACTTAGAGGTGCAAGCACAGGAAATGTAGGACTAAAGCTCTAATATATCCTATGTCGGCAACAATCCAAAAAAACCAAGGAAATTAAAGCAAAGCAAGCTATAGGAAATGAAAATAAGCAAACTATTGAAGACTAACACTAAGGAAATCGTCACTGGGTTGTGGAACAACTAATGCTATAAAGTTTCTAAGTTGCAATCTTTCTATAAAAAACCCACGATGGGGCATAAAATTTTCACTTTTCTTAAAGGGCAGATTCTCTATCCATGGTTTCTAATTTGGAAATTCGGGGAACCAGTCCGACCTCTTGGTCAAGGATCTTCGATTCTGAAGCCAAACGACTCTCTGAGACCTTGATGGTCTCATTCCACAATTAAACGAAGACTCTTTCGACTTCTGGGTGCAGGTCTAATGGTACTCACAACCTTCCCCTTTTTCTCTTGCAAAATCTTCGAGTTTGGGCGCTAGCCCCTTTTCTTATAAGCCCTTCCTTGTCATGACCTTGGGCGATGACCTCACGTAATCCACGCGATTGCGGACGCAACCAATGGTGGTTTCAAACCAACTACTTTTCACCCCGCAATTCACCTTGAGCCTCCACGTGTCCTTTCTCCAAAACCGTGGTCTGGATTGTGCCCTGCCCTCAACTTTTAAAAGTTCGCGCACCTTCAGTCCCTGCAATGCGACGAAACCATCGATCTCACGACCTTGACGGTGCTTCTGAACTGATAACTTAGATCTATCCTTTCTAAATCTACGGATAAGATCTAACCTCTCTAAATCAACGGCTGTGATTTATTTCACGATTCGGGTTTCAAAAGTTTCAACTCTCAACTTTTGCTTCCTCCATTAGTAGCTATCTTTCAGAGTGGAAGAACAGATGACACGTGTCCTCAACAAACCATTGGTTCTAATGAACTCCGTCTCTCCAACCTTCGAGAGTTCTTGCTCCTTCGTTCACCCTTTTCTCTCGGAGTTCTACGTACCCGGAGTTTTATATCGGACACCACGCATCTACTCCGATCAACGGTCTATATCCACTCTCCACAAACACAAATATCTGGAGTGAATCCTTCCGAAGTGTCGGATCTTCTGAAATCTGTCCTCTCCAAATCGACGACCATGGTCTTCTTCGGGACTTCGACACTTTTCAACTAAGACCAGATCAACGGTCCTTCGACCTTCTCCTCGATCAATGATCGAGATATCCTTCGGGACTTCGACACTTTCACCCTCTACTTTCCTCCAAAGTGCTCTGTACCCGGAGTTCTAGATCTGGCACCATGCATCCACTTTCAAATCAACGACTATCATCTGCTATCAGGTTCTTATGTCATGGGTAGTTCTGGTAACTTGACCATCGTCTGCCTCCTAGATCTGATGGTCGGGACGATTCCCAGGCATCCTCAGATCTAAGGCTCAGGGTTAACTTCGGGACTTTGGAACTTCAGGGATTTTACCTCCCTTGCAACGAACTCACGAAGTCCAAATGACTCCAGGGTTAACTCCCACGCTCTTTCCTATACCCAACGATCACAACAGACCATGGCTTCTTCTGAACAGATTCATTCCATTCATCTTCCAAGGGACCCCCCCCCTTTTCTATTCTTCAACCTCATTTTTCTTTCTGAGCTTTCTTAGCTCTAAAAGGATTAAGAGCTTTGCACTCTTTCTCTTGAACTTAACGCTTGGAAGAATCCTTCCACACACCCCTTACGCTCATTCCTCAACTCTACAACTTAAGTGGTTCTCGGTCTCTGCCTACCTCGTAGAGAGCCTGTGCATACGTGCACTATCTCTCCTAATATTTAACAGACTCCCTCCTCCAAGGGACTCCGAACAACTAGGAGTGTCGACATGCGTACGTGAAACTGTGCCCAAGATCGATGAACTCACAGTTCGTGGATCTAGTTTAAGCCACCACAGGGCACAAGCATTTACGAATACAAAACATGTCCAATTCATATAATTTCTTACTTTCCTAATTACACCATCAAGCAGACACAAAAAAGGGATATAGTATAAATCATTAAGCAAACATATCCATCCCTAGGTCATTCACAGTATATCTAATTTTATTACACAATTACAGCTCAATTTCACAGGGTATGAGAATACTTATCTATTACAAGCTGCATCCAACTAACCAACTGTGGCTGTGTGCCTTTCCACCCAACAATAGGCTCAGAGGCATTCATTCTTAGCACTCTGGCTACCCCCGTGCCAAGCCATGATATCACTAGGTAATTTACGCCATCTCTCAGAGAAAACTCTCTCTGTCACAACGACCCTGCGAGGTTTATCAGATGCTTTCCCAGCGTCAAGCTCATGTTTGGTCCTTTAGGTCATGTTCTCTGCACTTCCTTTTGGTTCCCGCATCCCCTTTTCGAGCTTGCACTCTCGTCTGGTGTCTCTCATCTTGTTGTGTGTCTTAATGTATTTTACCTTCCCTCCTTTGGAAGGTTTTCGACCTGTCCTGTTCCTTTTGTCAGAAGGAAGCTCAGGTCTGCAGGTCTCTGTGGTACTTCAGGCTGACATTATGCAGCTAGACCATGCTTCCATTCATGGGGGTGGTTGATGATTCAACCACTGGTCCTTTCTTCATTAACTGATTTCCTTCCTCTAGAGATATCATGGCTCGTACTTCTATGCTTCACCCCCCATCAATCATTTATGGGCAATTTAACAATAATACATTTACATTGTCCACATGCCTTAGCATGGTAATCCTATTTTATGATTAATTACAATCTGGGG
>ML796103.1:431153-466970 GCA_009831015.1 Picea engelmannii
CTGGGGTTTGACCAAAATAATTTTGAGCATTTTTAAAGGTATAACATTACAATTTGATTTTTTTAATTATTTTAAAACATTTTTCTAAATTGTGATTTGTTGTTCAAATTCATCTCTTATTGCCGCGGTTGCGTAAGGATCTTCAACGACTACGGACGGATCTTCAATGTCATTTAATGAGATGACGTTTGCCTGCCATATTCAACAAATGAATTTGTTATTCATCTCGACACATGCGGTGGATTCAATACAACTATTGTTTTATTTTATTATACCTGCATGGTGGTAGGTATATGCTGCCATGCAACCTTGTTCTATATTGCATTAATTTATATTGGTTAAAATATAAGGAAGTACAAAGAGCAATGAAATGACACTCATGCATTTTAATGTGATTATTAAATGTAATTTTTGTGATTTTTGAGGGTCAAAAGTAACAAAGTTATATAACAAGCAATCAATTAAGGACAATAATTAATGTGAAAAATTATTTTTAAAAATAATAAATGTAAGCATGTACATATATACATATAAGATTAATTAAGGTAATATTTGGTTTTATGTATGGGATTAAGGTTAAATGTTAGTTGAAAATACAACTGTGTATATTCATTTTAAACATGGATCTATCAAGTATGGAGAAAGATTACATCTTTTAAGGTATAAAACTTTTTATCATTTAATTCCATGTTATCTATCAAGTACGGAGAATGATCAAATTTCTTAAGGTATAAATTTTTTTATCATTTAATTCTATGTCATGTAATAATTTCTTCATATTAAATGATAAAAAAAATTACACCTTAAGAAATTTGATCCCTCTCAATGTTTGATGGCTCCAGGTTTAAGATGGATCTACATTGGTTTAATTTTTTAGATGTTGTTACTTACTTATGTACTTATGTAGTTATTTATTTTTTATTTAATTTTTTGTTGTTGTTATAAAAGACAACATCTCCTCCATACTAGGGTGTTGTTATAGTCTCAACAATGGCAGTGAGAGATACTAGCTTTCTTGTGGATACTATTTAGGTTGAAACTCTTTTTTGATCTTAGAGTATGACCTAAAACTACTTATGATTATCTTCCTCGAATGTAAGGAAACAAGATAATGAAAACTCATAGACATCTAGCATAAACAAAAGTCTACTCCCTTAAAAACCATCAATGAATTATTTAGTTTACTTCCTTACGAACCAACAATAAATTATTTCAAATAAGTAAATTTTATTTACACAAAATAATATTTATGCAATTCTAAATTTTAAGATTAATGCAATAACCTTAAATATTATAAACCTAACCTTTTCGTGGAATATTTTTTTTTAATAAAAACATACCTACAAATATAAGGACAAATCTATCGATCCGTGAGTGTCATAAAAAACAATAAATACATGCATACAAATATAAGGACAAATCTATCGATCCACGAGTGTCGCGTTTCCTTCTTGAGGTTCACATGGGTTTGGAAAGAATTGTAGATGCTTTACCTTTTTTAACTTTTTGTTCTCCATGGTGATGAAAGCTATAATTCATGAAGACTCACACATTTTTTCTAGGAACATTATACCTACTTGATAGCCAACGTGGATTTTTACTTTTGTATGAGTGATTGTTGGTTATTAATATTTTCACATGCTATTAGGGTGGAACACCTTGGGGTTGGAGAGTTATAGGGTATGGTTGTGTTTTTTTAATTTTTTAAATTAAAAAAATATTCACATTCTTTAATTGAGTATTAAAGATTAATGTGATTGGTCTGTTCAAAAGTTGGTGGAGTTTTGAATTACCTAGAGTTATGAGGTCGGAGGCGTCATGGTGTGATTTTAATGCATGCAAATAGGTTTATTTATTGATCAAATTAATGCATTAGCAGTTATTTCGTTGTCTTGTTTTCTTCATCCTACTCTTGCATTTGTGTTGTGTTCTGTGAAGTGCAGGGGTTCAAGAGGTTGTGGCTAGTCTTTTGCTCTAATGGCGGTGGTGTTATGTTATTGTTGTTTGTTGTTGGTTTTTCATCTTGCTTTCAACGTCCTCCTTATGCGTTTATTGGTGTGTTAAAGAGTAGGGGTTTCATAAGTGTTGGTTGGTGATATATGTTGAGGTGGTGGAATTGTGTTATTGCAGTCTGTTGTTTGTTGTTGGTTTCCTCATCGTTCTTTCATCATGTTGCTCTTACATTTGTTGTGTTTTGTGAAGAGTTGGGGTTGTGTACGCACTGGTTGTTGTTATGTTCAAAGGTGGTGGTAGTATGATTATCATTGTTTGTTCATTGTTGTGGTGCAACTTAGTGAAGAATTGGGATTTAAAAGCCTAGTTGTTGTTAACACTAGCTTGTGTTGTGTTATGAAGTGATGGTGTATTGTCATTGTTGTTCATTGTTTTTGTAACACACCCAACACCCATGTTGAGTCCCGTCACTTCGGAAAAATGACTTAGCCTGCTAAAATCGAATTAAAAATGCCCCATACATATAACAAAAAACCAAGGGATGTAGACCCATAAAACTACATCAAACAACATGTTGAATATCCATGCATCTACAATATTTATAAATTCAAGAATGCATGCAACCCAACTAAACATAACATAACATTCAGATAAACATTTTACACAGTAGAATAACATAAGAATATAACATAAACACTTATCTGTTAGTAATTAACCAGATGGTTGCATACGAAGGATGAACCTCCCATCCATAGGCACTACTATTCATTTTCTCTCAACAACAGGCCACCCCCGAGCTGAGGCTATGAGTCCACAAGGAGATATGACACACTAACTGCCCACTCTCCATATACGCATCAACCCCCAACTCAGGTTCTACTCCTACAACAATTCCAATCCTCTAGCCCTCTCTTTTCCCACAACCTGCACTACCCAAGGAATGTACCCCCTTCACTTCTCACAGTTCCTCGGGTTGTACCATTTGTTTATCAGGCCCCCTAGTACACTCAGTTGGACATGAATTCTCAGTTGGGGACCCTCAGGAACTCTCAGTTTCCCAAGGAGTTTTTTTTTCACAGCAACCCTCACAAGGATTTTGAGTCATTTCCTCAACAGGAAAACACACTACAGGCTTACAACTAGTTTTTACAGGCACATAGGCCTCTTTCTCAACATAAAACACAACCAAACAATGACTACCTTCAATATACCATGGCTTGTCCTCTTTCCGACCATATTCTCTTCCTTTGTTGCCCAAAAACACTGCATGTAAAAACTGTTCTCCATCCAAAAACGTGTTTGTCCAAAAACTGCCCCCATGGCCATACAAATTTCCTCTCTTTGTTTTCTTAATTGAATTGACTTACACTCTTCCCCAAGATGATTGTACTCATTCCCATGCTCTCCAATAACTATGGGATGTGACTCCTCACACCCACCCTCTTATAGGAGTTAAATGATTGGCTTTCAACACACTTCACATCAATTAGAAGATTATATACAATGATAATAATTCAAGAATGTGGGTTTGGATTAATACCCATGAATAATTTCCCCTTGGACCCCTCTCTCTCATGGAATCACAACCCCCCATCGTTCTTCATTCCTTTCGTATCGCAACCAACAATCATAACTTTTATTGATTATTTCAATGTTCATAATACACAATTCATCCCCCGACCATATTAATCAATACAAGATCTTCACCCCAAGCATACCAGCTCACCAGCCTAAATGATAGTTATAAAATTACATTATAATTCATGGGGATTAAAACTAGGGATGTTAGATTCCCCTCCCCCTAATTTTTACATTGTCCCCAGTGCACAACACCATACATGTGTAATTTTCATTTTACAATTTCGACTCCCCGACCATTAATCAACATATAGGCTCTTTGACCCAAAATCACACATGCATTTTAGCCTAACAAAATTACATAGGCACTCCAACCTCAATACCATAGATGCATAGGCACTTCGGCGTCAAAACATAAATACAAGGACACCCTGGCCAAAAACGTATATATAAACCACTGGCATTTTCCTACAACTATCCCAATTTCCACTAGCTCTCTTCCACCAACCTTCCCATCCCAGGGAATGTACCCCCTTCATTGTTCTCAATCCATCGGGCTATACCATTCTTTTATCGGGATGACCTAAGGAATGTTCCCCCTTCATTTCTCTCAGTCCATCGAGCTGCACCATTCGTTTATCAAGGTCTTTTGGCATAGGTAACTAGGAATCTCACTACTGGGAACTCAAGGGAACTCACTGCTAGAAAAAATACCAGGAAAAATAACCATCAACAACCTTCTTGTTGCACTGCTACTCACACAAGAGTTCACTCTTTAGGCTTGATAACCTGGTTCTTCTGCAAGCCTGAAAACTTGCTTCTTTTGTAAGCCTGACAAATTGCTTCTTCGACAATGCAACTCCCACACAAAAGTGCACTCTTCAAGCCTAACAACTTGGTTCTTCTGCAAGTATGACAACTTGCTTCTTCTTCTTGTAATCACCCTAAAGGCTCAGTCATCCATTTCACAATTATACAGTTCCTCATGTGATCCATCATTTTCCAAGGCGTTCTTGCACATAATTTTCACTCAACCACACAAATTGTTAACATATCATAACAATTTGCAATTATAAATTTTCTCAAATCTGTTTTACATAGGGAAATAAAATTTCCATGCACGAGTTTTCCTCTCATTATGTTTGGCTCGCATGCAAACAAGCAATGGTCTTCTTTATTGGCTTACATCCTTGCCATTTCCAAGACCATTTTCCGTGCAGTTTTCTCAACTTTAGTGTAGCCAAACAAATTGTTAACAATTTTAAATTATAAATTTCAAAATTGATTTATATATGAGAAATACATTTCTCATGCATGAGATTTATTGCTAATTATATTTGACACTTACAACATCAGGAATCGGTCTCCTTTATGGTCTTACATCCAAGCCATATTCAGGACCATTCTTCCTGCATTTTCTCAACTCTATTGCAACCAAATAGATTGTTAGCATTCATACACATTTACAACAGTTCATGAAATGATCTCAGATTTGTATTTTACTAACAATTCAATCATTTCCAACCATTATTCACATTAAAAATGACATTCAACCAGTAATCATATTATTTAAAATGAAACTACCATTCATTGTACATGCATTATCCACACACCAAGCTTTTCATAATGCAATCAAACATTATCCATAATTAAAACCAATGTGCCAATACTCATGGCCACATCCACACAATGCATCCTTGCATTGACTCTAGAATACCATATCCAAATTCTTCCCCACAACTTGCTTGATCCTTTGGATACCTTCGTCTTCAACCCATACACAACACTAGGAACATCATCCCTTAGTGCTATTTGGTGTAGGAAAAAAGGTTGCAGTCCAAACCTTAGTTACATAGGGGAAAACCATTATGCACTTAGATGGCACTATAACCTTTCAATATCCAATCTCATCATGGTCACACACATGACCATTTCTAATGACATTCATTGTTACAACAGAGTAATGTCTCCTGACTTGGTTATGATTTTGTAACCAACATAACACAATATGCCATTATATTTCCCATAAATACATTCAAGTAACAAATAATATTTTCATGCTCAAGGCCTCCTTCCTTTACATCAATTCAAATATTGATATCAGACTAAGGGAATTCTTACCTCCATTACCTTCAACATTATCATAACAACCGCAAATGCATACTTGCATGGTTGTTATCCATTTACTTGATGCTACCTGATCCTTTGACATTTGTAGAAGCTCACCAACTCCCTTCACTAATTCTATTGGTTAATACTCTTACCATCCTCATTTGTCTTCATATGGATGGATACCATAACCTGAACAATATCATCATGCCATAATCGTTATTTTCCTGGATACACAATCCATCATTAGTTTTATTCAAATATTATAGTATCATTATTTCATATATATATATATATATATATATATATATATATATATATATATATATATATATCAACATACTAATCTTAGTCTATACTCATGCCACCATCATGTTGAGGCACGCCCACAAGCAGAAACACACATCAATACGCACCAAGCATTGGTCTTTCATGCCTATTTTATGCACATGCATTCTATATTTATTATATGCATCATGCATTAATTCTATCATGCAATCCAATGCATATCTATTTCATATTCAACTAATTATTTATCTTTGTTGTTGTAGATGGTTGTCCTTGAATTTATGTGGAAACTTGTTGCCCTGTGCACTACCATTCTGCTCAATTGTGCATCACTGGCCCCTATTCTGAACCTGCTAGTCAAGTCTCACTTGGCCATTTTGCATTTCCAGCCACTAGATCCACTAGTGTTTCCATCTCACAATTGCTTCCTTTATGCATAGAAAACTGGTTCCAATATATTTTGGCTATAATTCTCAATATTCATAGTGTTGTAACGTGCACTACTTTAGATATTGAACATTAGCTTGACAATCTAATTAGCCACTCTCCATTTCTTTGACAAAACTAGTCTTGAAATACTATTGTCATTGATTGGAATTCAACACTATGAAATATTATTTTATGTCATCTTTCTAATATTCCTTTCCATCCATGGCTTTGCTCAATTTTAAATACCTTTGTTCACCTCATTGAGTGACTTATTGTGAAACACTACTTGATCATTCAATACCACTATTCTCCAAATGGAATGTGACAATATTCCATTTGCACCTATACCTTGCTTCCACTCTGCACTCTGATAATAGAGTCAACTTTCTTACTTTGGGTACTTTTAGACAAAAGTTGTTAGATCATATATAAAAATCCCTCTTCCTGCATTCCTATATTTTCACATAGAGATGAATCATCCACTCCATGAGTCACATCTCATTCCATGACATCATTTTTCCTTCTCATGTAGCAGGCTTGTAGCCTTCATTATATTTCTACCTTCAAGGCTATGGAGTCCTCATTAACTCCTTGTGCATGCAATGCCATTCTTCACCTACTGCATTCATGATTTATGTGAGAATATCTATTGATTTTTTTGCCTTTGCAAGCAATTTAGACTCTATATCAACTAAATACTAATATTCCTCCTCCCTTCCTTGGACCTTTGTCAATCTTGCATCACTTTCCCTGCAACACTACACTTTCCTTTGCAACTCTTTGATGCTTCAACCAACTGCACAAGCTTGACTTGCTTCCCTGTCCAATGGACCATGGGATTAATATAGAATAGACCCACACAATGCTCATAGGTGGAATTCTTATCTTATTGCTAGCAATTCTTCACATAACACACTCCACTAGAGTGCTCCTCTGCTTATTAATCAATGCCTTGTTAATAAGCTCCACCTCTTTTACTTTGCCAAACTATTTCACTTCAAATGTGACCATACACTTATGCATAGGAACTATAATGAGTTTCAATACTATTTCTTACCTATCAATCATCTTTGGCACTTATCTCTATCAGCTGGAAGTGTTTCTCCAAATTTTGACATTATTTGGAAGAATCCTTATATCAAGTAGTTACATGGTTCATGGAATCCAATTCCACTTTCTCCTGCAACTTTATGGAGAAAAACGATGATCCCCTGGATAAATTACACTTTCTATCATTATATCCCTTATATTACCTTTCCAATGACCATACCCATGCCTCAATCTAATTTATGGGCTAAAAGTGATGGCTTCCTGAAATTCCCATTTTATTCAATGGCATCCTTCAAGTCTTATCAGAAACCTCCTTCCGATTCCTTGAGAAACTTTCATCTCAAAATCAAATTTTGAGTGGATATCTGGATTCTCCTATCCAATACCTTTCTGATGACTTCTTTCTTGCTCGATTTTGACTATTGATCATAAAGTTACAGGCAATTGAATATTGCCAATTTAACCCTTTTGTACACCTTTTCCCAAGTGCAAAATAATCTTAAACACCAACTTTGGCCACCTACAAAGGCGAATCCATTGAGAACCAAAAACAATATTCTATGTGGCATAGATAAGACTGCTAACGTTGATCTCACAACAACTCTCATATTGTCAAACGAATGCTCCAGTCAAAATTTCTAGCAATTTGGAAATGACAATTTTGTCCTTTTGCACTTTCACATGACTTAGCAATTTTAACCATGTTTATGCATCCCTACACCAAATCCTTTGGGATTTTGATAGAATCTCAATTGTGTGATTCCATGACTATTTTTTGAACAATCTGTCACAATTTCACCTTAAATGACTCCATACTTTTAGTTATAGCCCGCGGAAGTTTTGACTGTTTAACATTTTTATCCATGTATGATATATGCGTCTTATTTCTCGTCCTGCACATTGTTACTTAACCAGATATAAATATGGCCCCATGGATATCTTCTATGGTTTAATATCTTTCCATAGATTACTCTTGTGCCCCAAATGGAATTCTAGGCAAGGAGTTATGCGCTCTGGAAGTAAACTGGTGCCGAAATTTTACCTTAACTGTTTTGGCTATAACTTTCTCATACGAGCTCTGTTTTGCGAACAATTTAGCTCATTGGAAAGATCTCTTTGAGTTATTTTATTTGAGCTCTAGAGACACAATTTACTTTAGTACACTTTGTTCTTGTGGGTTTTGAATACCAAAAAACGTCATTGAGGACCTCAAAATCTCCCTGTAAGATGAAGACCTTCAAAAATTGGAATTTTCATGGAAAATTCACCAAAATACCATTGTAACAGTATTTAGATCCAAATCGTTGATCCCAAATTAGGAATCAATCCCAATCATTGATATTCCTAGTCTTTCCAAGCTGTAGCTAGACCTCCACAAACTTTTCAGAACTCTTTCTTGGACTCTTCCCATCGGAAGTCCAAATTACTAGGTACGCAGATGTCTCCAAAATCCATGATCTAAAACACTAAAGGACACTTCTCGTCAGGAAACATCCATCATAAATGAGATTTCCTTTCTTGTAAACCCTTCCCTAATCTGAAGTCTAATATCCTATCAGGATTTCTTTGTCGGACTTCATCCATTGAAACCTCCTCCCCGAACAAACCTTCCAACAACCCTCTTTTGAAGGCTATCGAGAACCATTCTTCCCGAAGCCATGCACTCAAATTCCGTGTGGAATTATTTGATTCACCCACTCTTAATGACATGTCCTCTGGCATGGAAAAATGATGTGGTAGATTACGTGGAATTCTCCTTTTACCTCATCCCTTCCAAAGAAACATGCTTGTCTGAGTGATCAGACGATCAGACATAATGTCGATCAACGACATGCCCCAAATCTAAGCATTGGTTACCTTGTTCAGAATGAATTCATTATAACTCTTCTAAACAATCTCTTCCGAAAATAATTTTTTGAATGAACATCTCCATGATATCTGACAACTGAGAATGACCTTGATTGATTTGAAAACTCTCATCTTCCATTGGGCTTCTCTTCTTCGAACTTCAACTTGTGCCATGCTTCAAGACTTTTCCGAAAACCCAACTTTCGATGAATGGCTATAATTGACCCTTGTTACAATGAACGGTCCTCATTCATTTAGATCGCACCATTGGAATTCTCCCTTCAGATTTAACCTCATGCTTGACTATGAAGTCTTTCTGAACCTTCTTCCCAAAGTCTTGTCGAGTATGCCTTGTTGAGATATTCTATGATTGAATCTCGACCGTTGATTTTCCAGATCAAATTAATCTGGGCCATCGATTACTAAAATTCACGACCGTCATTAAACTCATAGGAATTCGACTTCCAAAGGAAAAATTTGACTTTGCAACTTGCAGATCGATGCCATAAATTTTCTTCTTCAACTGTTTTGAAGCACTTGAACTCAAAATCTGCTCATATTTTGGGGATTTCACTTATGTTCACCATTTTTCCCCAAATCCATCATAGGACAAAATATGCAACCATGAATTTGATCAATTCATACTATCTCTTGGCCCATACAAGATTAATGTTGAACCTTGAGCTTTGATACCATTCTGTAATGCACCCAACACCCATGTTGAGTCTCGTCACTTTCGAAAAATGACTTAGCTTGCTAAAATCAGATTAAAAATGCCCCATACATATAACTAAAAAATCAAGGGAAGTAGAACCATAAAACTACATCAAACAACATGTCGAATATCCATGCATCTACAATATTTATAAATTCATGAATGCATGCAACCCAACTAAACATAACACAACATTCAGATAAAAATTTTACACAACAAAATAACATAAGAACAAAACATAAACACTTATCTATTAGTTATTAACCAACTAGTTGTATACGAAGGATGAACCTCCCATCCATAGGCACTGTTGTTCATTTTATCTCAACAACAGGCCACCCCCAAGATGAGGCTATGAGTCCACAAGGAGATCCAACTTACTGACTATCCACTCTCCACACACACAACAATCTCCAAATCGGGTTCTACTCCTACTATTAGTTCCAATCCTCTAGCTCTCTCTTTTCCCACAACCTACACTACCGAAGGAATGTAGCCCCTTCAATTCTCACAATCCCTCGAGCTGTACCATTCATTTACCAGGGCCCCTGGTGCACTCGGCTGGACAAAAATTCTCAGCTGGGGACCCTCAGGAACTCTCGACTACCTAAGGATTTTTTTTTTTGCAACAACCCTCACAAGGCTTTTGAGTAATTTCCTCAACAAGAAAATGCACTACAAGATTACAACATGTTTTTACAGGAACACGTGCCTCTTTCTCAACATAAAACACAACCAAGCATTGGCTATCTTCAGTATACCATGGTTGGTCCTCTTTCCATCCCTATGCTCTTCCTTTGTTGCCACAAAAAAATGCATGTAAAAAATTTTCTCCATCCAAAAACGTGACTGTCCAAAAACTCCCCCTTGGCCTTATGAATTTCCTCTCTTTGTTTGCTTGCTTGAATTGAATTACACTATTCCCCAAGCTGATTGCACTCATGCCCATGCTCTCCAATAACTTTGGGATGTGAGTCCTCACACCCACCCTCTTATAGGAGTTAAATGATTGGCTTTCAACACATTTTGCATCAATTAGAAGGTTATATACTATGATAATAATTCAGGAATGTGGGTTTGGATTAATACCCATGAATAATTACCCCTTAGACCCCTATCTCTTGTGGAATCATAGCCCCTCATCGTTCTTCATTCCTTTCATATCACAACCAACACTTATTAATTTATTGATTATTTCAATGTTCATAAAATACAATTTGCCCCCCTACCATATTAATCAATACAGGCTCTTCGCCCCAAGCATACCAATTCACCAACCTAAATGACAGTTATACAATTACATTATAATTCGTGGGGATTAAAACTAGGGATGTTATAGTTGCATTGTAGGGTTTTTTGTTTCAACCATAGTGTATGGTGATTGTGGGATTGAGGTTGAGGAGTTTCCATTTACATTGATTTGAACGTATTTGGTTGTCATCCATTTATATTGGTTTTGATGAAAAATGTTGCCTAGGTATTGCTTTGGGCCCATTGGGTGCATAGTTCTGATTTCTCCCATTCAATTAATTGGCATGTCACATGTGGTTTGGATGTGGGTGGGTGTTAGCTCCTAGTTTAAGGTGGTGGACATTGTATGAGAAGCTTTGCAAGAATCAATGAAGTTGAATTGTTGGAACTACAAATGGTTAGTCCAAGTCTTTCTCTATTTGAACTTGAAACTTGTTTTGAAGGAAAATTGCTTTTAGATGTTGTGTAGGGATTATTTCATAAAACCAAGAGTTGGGGTAGATATTCAATTTTGTATGTTGTTTTCCTATTAGTTGAAGTGCCCAACCTACAACAAGATCTCCTCTAGTGTGTGTGTGTGTGTTTGTGTGTATTCATTCATGCATTCAACTAGTAAGTGTTGTGACAAAACCTTTGGAAAAATATAGTTGCAGGAGTTTGAAAACGTTGTACCAATGTGTTTGTTGTATCATTTTGTGTTTCATGTTGTTGTTACATGTGCTTGCACAAGGCATTGGTGATTGTTCCATACAATCATATTTTATGTCAAATAGAGGTAGTTTCCTAGAAACATGTTGTCCGTTCTTTAATGAGATTACCATTGGCCTTGTTTTGTTGGTCTACATCCTAAAATGACTTTAAGGTAAAAGAGTAGGCTAGGTTCTTACCCATGGATTAGTTGGAAAATAAGATGCCTCTTTCTTATAATGTATATTATAAAATTCCAAACCAATCACTATGAGAATACTCTTGGTCACCCTACCCAAAAATATCTCATTTGTGGGGAGTTGCATGTAGGTGATTCTCAATCCTTCCCCTACCCCACAAGAAAAGAACAAAACCGGTTCTAGAGCTTTCACAATTCTCCTTTGCTTATCTAATGCAACTTTGCAACTCATAAATTTGTTTATTATTTTTGTAGCTGAAATAAATATGTCTACCATGTGTTGAGTTCCATGCTAACATGTTTTTCAATGTATATTTTGTGAGGCAAGAGTGGATGAAAGTAATGTGTTACGTACTTGGTTTTCGTAATGGTTGGTTGTTGTTGCAATCATGAAGCTTATCTTGGGATTTGAAGTGCACAACTTCTAGTTGAATTTGGGGTGAGAAGGGCTAAAACTTGCTAATAGTTTATATTCTTTAACTACAATCCTATGGAGTCTTCCTTGCTTTAATTATGTTTAGAGCTCAACTTGTTGCATGCTCAAAAGGTATGTTTTGAAGGTCTTTTTTGTTATTTCTTTTGCCTCAGTTTCAAAGTTGAAACTTATAACACATGAAAGAAGCAAATATCTTGAACATGAGTTAAAACATAGTTACCAACTTGATGAGAACCCTCTAGAGTTCTCATTTTTTTAGAGGTTGCATTTAGTCATTGTTTTTACCTCCAAATTGAAAAGTGGTGCTACTAGTAGCACATTTTTTTTCAGGGTTAAAATTAGCACCTTTGGCAACCATGGCCTTAACAACCACATAATGTTTCCAACAAACCTTAAAATAAACCCCCAAATCGAAAAGTTGCACCAATAGTGCCACTTTTTTTTTTCACGGTCAAAATTGCAATTTTTTTGAGACCCATGGCCTTGACAAACGATACCCTTACAACCAAAACATTAAAATCAAACCTTGATTCAAAAAGAGGTGCTACATGTAGCACTCCCCTATTTTTATGAGCTTAGAATTGCAACATTTTTAAACCCATGACGTAAAAGCCCCAAGATGTTGCAAACAAAATCATAAAAAATAAAATCAAAAGAGGGGAAATAAACAAAAAAAATAGAGAAAAAAAGAAAAAAAAGGGGAAACATGTTTAAACAAAAAAATTAATACCATTTTTTTAAATACGTTTGATTTCTTTTAAAAGAGAGAAAAACAAAACATAATTTGAAAAAAAAATGAAAAAAAAGAGAGAAAAAAAACCCATCCCCTAGCCTCTTTTAAGTTTTTAAAAGAAAAAAATGCTAAAACATAATTTAAAAATAAAAATAAAAATTTAAAACACAAATTAGGAAAAGAAAATTAAAAATGAATTAAAAAATAACTAACTAAATAAATGAATTTAATAAAAATGTATAGTATAATAATAATAATAATTATTATTATTATTTGGGGGGTGGGGGGAAAGGGGTTCCCAAAATCGTCCCCTCCACTCCACGTCCCCCATTCACCCCTAGCCCATGCCCCGTGCCCCCCTCCCACCCTCCCCCACCATGCTCCCCCTCTCCAACCACTCCCCTTCCACCACAGCCTACGACGGGCTGTGATGGAAGGGGAGAGAAAAACCCATATTCCATGATTAATTGCACAACCTGATGGTCTAGATGGAACCCTAGATAAGTTTCATCTGAAAATGTGGTTGGTAATATTCATGACACATCTCATCAGGGTTCTCCCCAGTGTTTCAACCCACAAGAGAGGATACAAAATCTATTGAAACCATAAGACTTGGTATTAATGTTAGTACAATTGTTATAAAATATTTGTGGAGAATAAAGACTACGGTCCTTTCCTCATGTTCGAGAATTTAATAGAAATCTCCTGGGTTGATACATGCATTCAATTTATTCCCCTTAATATGCATGGTATTTTGAATTAGAATTTCTATTATCTCTCTCAACAAATTCCTTAGTGGGTCTTCTCCATGGGATTGATTTGGCTTCTATGAGAATGTCTTGAGTTAGTGTTATATAGAAGTTGCTATCCCTTGCCTTGGAGTGTTGTGATTTTTGTCCCAAAATAGTTGGTCATGTTAAGGATTTTCATAGTTGTATGAAGGAATTTTCAGTTGAACTGGAAGCCATGAAGATATGGTTGCCGCCATTGGGAAATAGAAGGCTTAGGGGGCACAATTTGAGGCCAAACATATTGAAGCAAATAAGGAAAAGGATAATCTATACAGTTGTAAGGTAGCTAGAGAGGTAGTAGGGGGGCCCAGAGGGCCCATAGTGATAATAGTGGAGGTCATTCAATGTAAGGTGGACTAGGTCCACTATATTATTAAATAAGGTCCACTATGGTAGTTAGATATAATAAATGTAAGAGGACTTCTTAGAAGGTTCTACTTCTAGAAGATTCCTCCTCTAGAATGTTCTTAGGTGATGGTAGCACTATATAAAGGGGCTCAAGCAATGTAGTGAGAGATGAAGAGAATTATTGTATTTGGAGCGATAGCTCAATAGGAGGATGCCCCCTCGAAGAGGCAAGTGAACAGGAGAGGATCCCTTCCATAATAGGATCCATTGTATGGTGTTGCCCTACCCTAAGGGTTTCTATAATAAAGTTGTGGCTTTCTATATGGTTTCATAGATCTTGTGTGGTGATTGTATTCAGATATCTTTGGATCTATTGTGATATTTTGTATTCAGCTATTTGGTTCTTAACAACAGTGAAGTTGTGAAGCATATATTGGCATTCTAACATTGGTAAAAGGAATCCATTGCAACTATTTACATTATCAAAATTCGCATGACTACCATATAATCCTCATTCTCTGCTTGTCGAGTCCTCTTCCCAAATCAATTGGTCACACATGAATCTTACATCATTGGATATGCCTATAGTCCTTTATTCTAGCCACAAAATGGAAAATACCTCACATAAATCCATGGTTACTTCCAACAAGGACACCAAAGCCTCCAAGTCAAATTGATTCTCCTTTTAAATTATACTATACAATATTTATGTTTGTTTCTATTGGGTCAATACATTAGGATTGGTTGCTTGTTAGTTTTGAAGTGGGTGTAATGCTATAATTTTTAATTTGTTTTCTTTTTATGCTCTGTGCTTCAAATGATTTGGAATTTTAGGTTCTATTTACATTTGGTGTGTGCCAAGTATGGATTGACATAGCATACAAATACCAAGCCCCTTCTTGGCCCTTTTTTCTAAGAAACCCCATGTAGGCACCCTTTTTGAGAGGGAAAGTTAGAAGAAAAGCTTGGCCATTGGTGCATCTTTCATCTTTCAAAATTTGGTTTCCACCACCTATTATAGCATCTTTAGCCACCTTAGTTTAGCTAAGATGCACTCTGTTAGCAGTGATGATTTTAAGGATGGAAATTTATATTAAAATGTAGAAACATGGGCTAATCTTACTAGTCCTTAATATGCAAAATGTAAAATGTTTGGTGATAGTTTTGTAAAATTATTCAAATTTCTAAGGATTTTATATAGTTTCTATAACATTTTGGTGATTTTTAAGATAAAATAATTTTATTCTATGGAATTTAGGAGAATCATTTTTACAAAAAATGGAAATTGGCGAATCTTTTTTGGGAAAACCATGGAAAATTAGCCCATTGGCGAAATTTAGCCCCTAAAATCATCTATGTGTATTAACCCTAATGCATCCTTTGCTTGAATATGGCTGACTATTTCCTTTCTTAACTCTGCAAAATAAGCCTCCTTTGCATATACTCGTTGGTTTCCTTCACAAATAGGGCGAGTACTCATTTGTTCCCTTAAGGAAAGGTGTTAGTGCATTCTCAAGTGAGTAAAAAAATATAAAATCATGAAAATTATGTCCTCCCACATGGAGTTTACTGGAAAATTAGTTTCATAACTTCCTAATTCCCATGAGAAATGGTCTTAACCATATTGAAATGGTATAAATAAGACCAAAAAGGAGGAAAATTTACACACAACTCCCGTGATATCAAAGTTATCATTCGATCCCAAGAAATCAAAGCAATTTCCCCATGGTTTTTATGACTAGAAAATCCCTGAGTTATTCCATCCTCAACATCTTCCATATCCCACTTTCCAAGAAATAGATCTAAGACATCGTTGTCTTTCTCTTCTTTGAGTGGAGTGGAACACTAGAGATTGAGCAGTCCTGAGTGACCCAGGGTAGGAGGAATTTGAAAAGAGTTTATTGGAGGTTTCGACAACAAAATTCATGTATACTTCATTTTTACTACTGCTTTTATTTAGAAAATAGAGATCTCTTTTCTCCCTCCCATGCCCCCCAAAGATATTGTCTACTTTCATGCATATGTTTAATTTTTGGTTTCTAGTGTTAGTTTTGACTCTTCTAATTGTAGTTAGTTAGTTAGTTATTGTATAATTCAGTTATATCTGTTGTATTGGTTTGAGGAAGGTCTTGTTCTTTGTTTGCAAGTTGAGAAGCCTATGGAGGAGCAAGAAGACTGGAGCAAGGATATCCCAACAATCTTGTCTCCAATCGTCCAATCATCAAGTAAGTCCTCTAACTACCTCGATAGTTATCTCCGAATATATTGTAAGCTAAACTAGGAGAAAGAAAGAGTGTTATCTTTGCTTTTCAATCAATTGTGATTTCACCCTAGTCATAGGTTAGAGATTTTTATTCTATAAAAAAAATGGTGACTCCACTGTGGAATAACTCCTAGAGTTATTCTCTGTAGGGTGAGCCCCGTTAATTATAGGATTTTTGTGTGCTTTATCTAGTCTATTTCTTATTTAATTACCTCTTTACAACCCTTCCAGGCTAAAGTTTAGGACTTTTTTCCTGAAGTTTTCTTGAAATCCCCTCCCCTCCCCCCCTATTTGAAACCACTCACTAGTTTAAGATGGAGACAGAGTGAGTAATCACATGTTTCAATGAAGTTAGGTGCGATTACTCGTCCATTTCCCTCACATAAGGAGCAAGTGGCTCCTATGAGAGTATTTTTCAATCCTTTAGCCCTGTTTTTCCTGATTTTTCTCAGCCCAGTTGTTGGATTAGTTTCCTAAGTGTCTATCTGTAGTCATTAACAATCTATTGTGTGTTTTCTTAGTTGCATTCATCATAGAAAACAAAAAGCATTGTAGGCTTCTTTGCATGTTTTTCTTGTTTGTCTACGTGTTTGAGGTGTGGTTGGGTAATTGTTTATTAGATTTTTACTCAGTTGATTAAGTAGGGTCTATAGATTTCATTTATTGCAAGAAAAGAAAAAGATCACATTAAGTATTTTTCATTTTTCATTGGATTTATTTTTCAAATTGTTCACGATATACCTTCCTTCATTGAAGAATCAATGCAAGTTTGAATGCTAATATTCTTATTAGTTTTTCTATTTTGAGTCTTTAAAAGATAACTTGTTGCACATCCATATGCCTTTGAGTAAATAATAGACGACTTAAATGAACATTTTTTGTTTGTTTATTAGAAATTCCCATCACTTGTGGGGCCAACATTTCAACCATTGGCTAAGAGACCACAACCCATGAGCATCTAAGCTGTCAAAATAACCTGAGGATCACACTCGGCCTGGGCCGCACCAACCCTTAACGTGGATAGATTTTTGGGTGTCTCCTCCCAACTAAACACACCATAAGGGTATTGATCCTGGATCACCTAGAAAACAAAAGCAACACCTTAATCGGATGTGCTAGCAGGAATTGACCACTTAAATGAACATGTAATTTAAAAAGAACTAAACTTTTTCTTTCAGGGAAAACACACAACAATATAGGTCTTAGGGCCATGGGGTAGATTGGAGAGTAAATTTTCCAAGGCCATCAAACTAGAAATCCAAAGTTGATTAAAGAGTGAGAAATCCAATAGTAGCAAAGAGTGCTTGCTGGGAAAGCTCCTCTAACATATGATTCAAGAACGAGGTTGCATTAGAGCAGGTGAAGGTGATATCCCCTCCGTTTTCTTTAGTTTCCATTAAATTACTATGTATTCGAGGGTTTCCTAGGTACCAACACTTTTGGAAGCTTCAAACTTTGATACCTTGCCCATACATGTGGTCTTCACCTATGAATATTCCACCCAATTGCAGATTGTGAATTGGTAACCTTAGTGGCTTTTCCTAGCTAGGATTTCACACGGGTGATTACGAGGGGAAATACTCTTGGTACCTAAGGCAGACACTTGATTGTTGTTTTGTCTCCTTTGGAGGGTGTTTGTCTTCTTGAGGGAACTCGCACCTTAGGTGAACGTTTCGAGTAGGTTACCATAACTATCTCTTGCTTCTTCGTTGATTGGTCTCAGGACTTATTCAACCCGTATCAGTCTCTGAAAGGTCCTTTGATCATATTTTTACTGTGCTTTGAACTCAAGACCTAATCCACTTGGGATGAGTGTTGGAAAAGTAGTTTGTGTTTGCTGATTTTATTCAGGTCTTTTATAGTTGCATGCTTTTTTGTTACTTGGCCTTAGGTTGTCTTTGTCATGCCACTTTTGGATCATTGATTCAAAGTGTCTGACCAACTACTTCTCCGATCAAGAAGGACTCATGGTATTTCACCTGAAAGCATGGAGTTGCCTCAGAGAATTCATAGGATTAATAATTGTCATTCGTTAGAGATAGTTCATGAGACTCAACCAGATGTGGAAAATCCCACAAGGGAAGGTCTCATTGATAAGGATCTCGAAGCCCAAGGATTTGTGAAGAATTTGGATGGTCTCATTCAGATTCCTGGGGGTGATCCTTAACAATAGGACAATCTTGGTCCCATTGAGATTGAGGTTCTCATTGATTTGGCTCCTACTGATTTCAACCCTCCTATTTTTGAGGCTCTCAAGTCTTCAATTTTTCACACTTGAGTCCACGAGAATCTGAGTCTTCAATGGCCTGCAATGGGAAATGTTTTCAGTTCATCTGGGTCTGGGGGCATTTAAACCACTACATCGACAATTACTAGAGGAGGAGTTACTCCTCCCATATCATTTGCACCGAGCATGATCCTTTTAGTCTCATTAAGTGTAGTTTCTATAAATCATTTGATTGTTCCTAATAGTGGGATGGGACCACAACCATATACCTCATATGGAATAGGTGCATTCTATTTTGTTATGTCGACTATCGGGATGCCGCATGTCCCAACTAGTTTCCCTCATATTTTCCCTATTCTCAGTATGTCTATGGGGAGTTCTTGCACCCCTTTTCTTTCCTTTCCATGGGTAAGGGGGCTTATCCCCACATCAATGTTGGCACTCAAACACAAATCCTTTTTGTCTTTCAAGTTTCTAAGTGGGAACTAACCTCCTCAATGTTTTGGTAACCAAATGGGAAGGATCTTTCCTTCGATGGGGATTCCAATGGGGAGAAACCCCTTCTCAGGTCTTGGAAACTAGGCAAGTGGTGCCTTCATGTCTATCGCAATGCCATCATGAATAAATCCATTTCCTTATTTTTATAATCCTATGTATGCAAGTCTTCCTCCTTATTTTCAAGCTCTGTCTACTTCCAACCAATAGCCTGGAAAACAAACCTACAATCATTATGCACCTAGTGGTGGTTATGCCTAGGGAAACTCTTTTTTGAGTATAAACCAAAAGTCGGAACTCGACTTGTCTCCATTTTATTACAATGTTGAATCTACCCAATTTGATGAAACTTACAAACAACTTGGTGCTGCATAATTTTAATTGGGCCCTAGTTCCTTCTAAATTTCCCTCAGATATATCAAAATTTGAGGGAAATGATGCTAAGGATCCAGACAACCATGTGATGACCTTTCATATATGTTATTTTTCCAACTCCTTGATCAATTATTCCATTAGGCTGAGATGTTTCAATGAACCCTAACTGGCATAGTAGTGAAATGGTATATTGAGCTTCAACAAGGCTCTTTCCAAAATTTCGATGCTCTTTCCTTAACATTCTTGAACCATTTCCAATTTTATATTCGGTACAACTTTGGAACAAAAATCTTGTCTACATTTCTACAAGAATACACCACTCACATTTATGACCATGTTCATGAATGGAGAAAGTGACGATGTATGATCAAAGCTCCAAATCCTTAGGAATTCTTGTTGGAATGGTTTTTGAAATCCTTGCATCTGTATATTTTGAAGGATTTGTCCCTTTCAAGGGTCATGACTAAGGAAGAGGCCATATTCAATGATCCATGTGGATATTGGTGGCCACCCACCTTTTCCAACTGGCTCAAAACAATTTTCTGGCAATTTTGGCAATTTACTATTTTTAGTAGTTTTAACTTCCGGGGCCATTTTGACGGCCTAAATGAAGGTTTTTTGGGATCAAGATTCTCAATTATAGTTGAAGGAATATTTATCCCCCGAAATTAATCTCCTTAATGATACCTTTCCAACGGGCTATCATACGCCTAAAACGGAGATCGTATGCAAAAGTTACGACCCCGGGAAGTTGATGTACTAACTTACCCATACGGGGCCACATGACTTTTGGTGCTTCATCTCCTAGGGTTAGGTTTTTGGATGTCTAGGGTTTTTGGAATTCCTGTTTATTGTAAAAATACCTTCAGAGCCTCATTGTAATTATAGTCTTGCAAATGAGCACAACCGTCTCATCTCTTCTCAGAGATAAGCCGCCACCATTCCAACAAGCTTGTTTTCGCTGCATTTTACAGTTTCAGCTTATTTCCTTATTGAATAGAAAACTAGTTTTACTGTATCTCTATTATTTTGTGTTTAGAACCTGTTAATAATCTGTAGTCATTTCGTTCTGCTCATAAAATCTAGATCAGTGGTATCAGAGCGGTCTTCTCCTTGTCGTCTTAATGCATGTCCCCAACGAGGTCATAGTACAAAGAGTTGGGTCTTGAGATTGTTTCTCTTGAGGAAAAAAGCTCTCGCACGCCCAAGCAACCTCTCATGACAGGAGAAAATAAATATGATGGGATAGGAGATCCTTTCAAATTGTTGATTGAGGAAGCCCTCACGCAACAAAGGAACGAGATGATGGATAGTTTCGCGCAAATCCTTTGGCGGTTACCAATATGTGACACATCTTCTTCGAGTAGAGGCGTCACCCCCTTAAAGGTACAAATAAACTTTGATATTCCTATATTTGAAGTTCATATAGACGTATATGTTGTAGATAAGTGGTTGGACCTACTAGAAGGGTATTTTTCTATTCATAACTTTTCGAATAGAGAAAAGATTACTTTTGCACTCCTCAAAGCTGTTCCCCATGTCAAAGATTGGTGGGAAACTTTTTGTGAGAAAAAGGAAACAGAGGAACCCTCATTATTTACAGTGACGACCACCTGAGAATCCTTCAGGGATGATATTAAGGAAAAATACTACCCTGCTGGAAGTTATGACGACTTGTATACCAAATGGACCACACCGCAACAAGAAAGAGACCAAGCAGTGCCAGATTTCACAAATAACTTCCATACCTTGCGCACCAAGCTGGGTATCAAAGATTCAGAGCGACATCTGGTGCTCAAGTATCATGGTGCTCTGCATAGATACATCCAAACTGAAATGGAATTTCTGGACATCTCATCCTTGGGCGTGACCTACCGATATGATGTCAAAATCAAGCAGAAGCTCAAATAAAAGACGCGACAATTTGGGCCTAGGAACCCCTCACAACAAAAGCCAGGAAATGGTGGCCCCAACCCATAGAACAAAGGAAAGAGAAAATATGGACAGTATTAGGACAACCAGTCCAAGCTGCAAGCAAATAAGGACACCAGAAAGACAAAGAAAGATATCGGGAAGTGGTGCGACTTCCATAAGAGCCCTTGGCATAACACTACTGAATGCCACTCAAAGCAGTCGTTGGTGGTCGAAGTGAAAGCCTATGAATCATATGTGGGTTCTGACTTTGATCCAGAACCAGAAAGGGGAAAATGGATCATTGACGCAAAACCCAGTTCCACTGTTGCTACCACCAAGCTCCATCCTGGTGAACCAGACGAGCTAGAAGAAGGAGAACGCCTCTTCCATTCATAGATGTGGGTAAAAGGAACCCCGCTGCACTTCATCGTTGATAGCGGTATCCAGAAGAACCTCATCTCAACAGAGGTCGTCAAGCGACTGGCCCTGCTGACAACTCCACACCCACAACCCTACACCATTGGATGGCTCTGCCAAGGAAGCGATCTCTACATCAACCAACAGTGTCGACTGTCATACGACATCAAGCCCTTCAAAGACGAGGTATTGTGTGATGTTTCTCCTCTCGAAGTTTGTGATGTTCTTTTGGGCCAAACTTATTTATGGAAACGTCATGATGTATATGAGTCTAGGCCTCATAGTGTTATTATTATTTTGAACAGGAAATTGTACAGGATACCCGAGGCAGTCCCACCTAGTGCTATTTCCTTGATCTATGCTAAGAAATGCAGGAAGGTCATCTCTCAGACGGGGAAGTTTGTCTTCTTCATGATTCACTCTCAAAATAAGCGAAAGATCACATCCACATCCAGGGTCTCTGTGGCCGACCTCTCCATATAGCAAAAGAAAGTAGATAAGGTCGTGGAAGAATAATCAGATATATTCTCCTCACCTACCGGGGTACCTCTACACTGCCAGGTCAAGAACCCTTCGATATGACCCCTGGCACACCATTTCCCAATGGGCCAGTCTATCGCCACTCTTTGTTAGAGAATGAGGAGATCAAGTGACAGATCCAAGAACTGCTCCACAAGGGGAAAATCCATCCCAAATCATCACCTTGCAGGAGCCCAAACATGTTGGTACAAAAGAAAGATGGAACTTGGCGACTCTGCATTGATGACATTCTCATTTACAACAAGACTTGGGCCAAACACTTTCAACATATTCAATAGGTTCTGCACACCCTGCGGTAGCACAATCTATATGCCAACTTGGAAAAATGCTCCTTTGGCATGGACAGGGTCCATTACCTGGGCTACATCTTTGATTAGCATGGGGTACATGTGGATCCAGCCAAGATCCAAGTCATTTGTGACTGGCCATCCCCAACCATAGTCACTGAGCTTCAGATCTTCTTGGGCCTTGCCAATTTCTACCGCAGGTTTGTGTTGGGATTCTCCCAGATTGCATGGGCCCTTAGCCAAATAACCCGGGGTGGTGGTAAGGCAAAATTTGTGTGGGGCCGGTCCCAACAACAAGCGTTCAATGATTTGAAGTAGCGCTTGTGCTCAACCCCAGTACTTTCACTACCAAACCTGTAGTAGCCCTTTGAGATCGAGACAGATGCTTCAGACTATGCGGTGGGTGCCATTCTCACTCAGCACGGCCACCCTGTGGCCTATCATAGTGAGACACTATCGGATGTTGTTCGTAAGTACCCTACTTACGAAAAAGAAATATACTCCATTGTGTAAGCCTACTGCCAGTGGAGACATTACATTCTTGGGAAGGAGACACTCATCCACACTGATCATAAGCCACTGCAATTCATGAAGACAAAAGGAAAATTGCAGAATGATTGCCATCAAAATTTGTCCACATACTTGCAACAATTCCACCTCAACATCAAGTATAAAATAGGAAGCACCAATTGCGTCACTGATTGCACCATTCGTGACACTCATGACAGTGCTAGACTCTTGCGTCCATGAGACCTCTGGATGGCTCCAACTCTATGAGACAGATCTAGACTTCGCCAACACCTACAAAATGTTGGGTGCAAACGCAGTTGTTGATAATTTCCATCTTCAGGATGGGTTGTTGTGTCGTTTGGGCCATATCTGTGTTCCATCAAGCGAGCGAGCGAAGCTGATCTGGGAAGCCCACTACAGTCAGGTGGTAGGATAGTTCGACGTCTAAAAGACAATGGCGATGCTACATAAACATTTCTACTAGCCAAAACTTTGACATGAGGTTAACAAGAATATCATGTCCTTCACTGTCTGCGCTATTGCCAAACCAACCACTAAGAAACATGGCTTGTACACCCATCTTCCTACTCCTGACAGGCCATGGGAATCCATCTCAATGGACTACATGTCGGGCCTCCCATCCACCAAGTGGGGAAATGATTGTGTTTTTGTGGTTTTTGATCTCTTTTCTAAGATGGTGATTCTGGTTTCCTGTAAGAAGAACATCACAACAGAGGCCACTGCCAAGCTCTTCTTTGAACAAGTCTAGGTACATTTTGGAATCCCACAAACCATTGTATTATATTGAGACATTCAATTTCTCAGCACATTCTGGTTGAGCCTCTGGTCACTGTTGGACACCAAGCTCACCAAATCCATGGCCTTCCACCCCCAGACAGATGACCAAATCGAGGTCATAAATCGAATGATTGTGCATATCCTTCCCATGTATAATTCAAAGCATCCTCACACATGGGATGAGAGCCTTCCCTATTTCCAACATAGCTACATCCGATCCCTTCATAGCTCAACCGATCACAACCCCTTTTAGGTGGGGTTGGGATTCCAACCATTGGGTCCCCTAGATGTTGCACTTCCCCTTGCGATCACCTCGACCGACTCATCTCCTACTCAAACTGAAGCTGAAAAATCCACCCAGTTCATTGAGTGGATCCAACACATGCGCCAACAGGTTTAGGATATCCTACAAAAGTCCAATGACAAGTACAAGCAACGCCATGATCAACATCGGGTGCCACATAAGTTTCAGGTGGGCGATAAAGTTTGGTTGCACTTGTAGAAATAATTCCTTATAGGACCCCATTAGAAGCTTTTACCACTCTGTTATGGGTCGTACGCTATCAAAAAGGCCGTGGGGGATAATGATTTTTATCTCAACATTCCTCCTTTCCTTGGCCTACACCCAATGTTCAACGTGGATCTCCTTCGGCCTTATTTCCCACCATTATTGGACACCTTAGACGTAGCAGAACAACTGACACCAATAGAGCTCAACCCCAACTACATACAAAAGGAATCCAACGATCATATTTTGGACACACAGATCAAGGGAACTCAGTAGCAAAGGATCCATCTTTATCGAGTCGTTAAAGCAGGGCAACTCCTACAGCAAGGCAAGTGGCTAACCTGAGGCCAAATTCAACATAAATTTCCTCATCTGATGGGGGAACTCAACGCAATGGAGACCATTGATTCCTAAGGAGGGAGCTATGATATAGGTGTATATCGGTGGCCACCCACCTTTTCCAACTGGCTCAAAAAAGTTTTCTGGCAATTTTGGCAATTTACTATTTTTAGCAGTTTTAACTTCCGGGGCCATTTTGAGGGCCATTTTGAGGGCCTAAATGAAGGTTTTTCGGGATCGATCTTCTCAGTAATATCCAAAGGCATTATTGAGCCCCCAAAATTAATCTCCTTGATGATACCTTTCCAATAGGCTATCATACGCCTAAAACGAAGATCGTATGAAAAAGTTACGACCCCGAGAAGTTGATGTACTAACTTACCCAGACAGGGCCCACACGACTTTTGGCGCTTCATCTCCTAGGGTTAGGTTTTTGGATGTCTATGGTTTTTGGCATTCCTGTTTATTGTAAAAATACCTTCAGAGCCTCATTGTAATGATCTTCTTGCGAATGAGCACAACCATCACATCTCTTCTCAGAGATAAGACACCACCATTCCAACAAGCTTGTTTTCGTTGCATTTTACAGTTTCAACTTATTTCCTTATTGAATAGAAAACCAGTTTTACTATATCTTTGTTATTTTGTGCTAAGAACCTGTTAATAATATGTAGTCATTTCGTTCTACTCATAAAATCCAGATCATTCAAGGCTCATCCATTAGAAATGGTTTACTTCCAATCTAGGGTCTTGTATAAAATCTTACCTAACACGTTAAGGCTAGATACTGACTTGATGAAGCCCAAGCCGAGATCACATGACGATGGTGTGGTCAATATTGTAGAGAATGTTGTGATTAACTAGATGAGACAAATGTCTCTTCATCCACCTATGTCCTAGAAGGTTACTACCTCTACTTTTTCTCCTTTCCAATCCTTCGATGTCCACTCAGTGTAGACATCCAACCCAAAGGGTAACCAACAACTCAGAGGAAAGAAGAAGAATGAAGTTAAGAAGAAGGGTGGAGGAAATAACACATGAGATAATAACAATGTTGGCGGGGGTAAAAATGAAAACAAGAAGGTTAAGTTTCCTTGCAAGATTTGTAAGGAGGACCATCTTACCCATTAATTCCCCAAGCTTGAGCAAGCCCAATACTTGTTGGAACAACATCATGCTTAGTAGCCCACTGTGTTAGCTAGCCATTTTCCTCCTCACAACCATCAAATTGTAGCTAGTTTTCAACCTAAACCTACTGCTCCACAAGGAGGAAACCATGGAACCCCTCCATAAGGGGAAAACTCGATGAATGTTAACATTTGTGAACAAGACATGGATCTATAGACTCAATCTTGTAATAATGAAACCTCTGATTCTGGTACCAAGGGGAAAGATAGGGCTCCTCCTAACCCAAAAAAACATCTCCACATAAATAAACCTGTGGGTGAAGAAATACCTCGCATACCTAAGGGTGCACTAATAAGGTCGACGTACAACCCAAATTCCAGGGCTAATTAGAACTATTCCATTGTGGAATATATGGCCCAGGCACCATGCAAATTTTCTGCCTTGGAGGTTATCTATAGATGTCCTATGCAAAGGATATATTTTCTTTCATATATAGGAGTTGTTGATCCCATGAAATATCGATTAATAACATTTGACCGATACAATATGAATCCCTGACTTCCTCACTCTGTCGCATTCAAAATACAAGTGTTGTACCACAATACTAACATATTTAGTATTGTTGTAAATGAAGGTGCATCCAATTGCATCATGTCCTTGTCTTGTTGGAAATCCACTGGCTCCCCTGAGATTTCCCCTTCCCCCACCATGTTGAAATCCTTTGACAAACACTCATTTAGGCCTCATGGTATCATCCCTGAGTTCCTCATTGAATTAGGGGAGAAAACCATTTGTGTAGAAGTGGAACTGGTCAATGTTTCACTCGACTACAATCTCCTTTTCGGATGAAGTTGGACTTATGCTATGATATTTGTTTTCTCATCGATATTAAGAGTTATTTTCTTTCCCAGTGATGGGAAGATCATTACCATAGACTAGTTTTCCTTTTGTTGAATCAACCCAACTGCTTCATTAGGACATAACGCCCCTTTGATTTAGAATTATTTGTAGGCCTTCAAGAGAATAGGTTATGGGATGTATCCTTCACTTATGGGATATTTTAACATCTCAATGCCCATTTCTTGCATTGACTTTGCTCTTGCATGTGCAACCTCGTCAGTTGCTGAAATCCCCACTACCTAAAGTTTCTACTTTCATACATCTTACTTTGAATATCTGTGGGTTTTACTAGATCCTTCTACCTTGATGGTTGGATATGGGCATGCGAGGATGGCTATGCCATTGTCTATGGCCGAAATCATGTATCATGCCATTCAAGTATCCTCCATAGACACCGATCTTTCCCCTCCTTCAATGGAAGAGTTAGATTAGATTACTACACCTGTTTGGGGTCCTGCTCTATTATGGACCCTTTGGATTTGGATTTTCTATCTGATGAAGCCATTCTTGAGGCCATGATCAATTTTGAGAATCCCTGGGAGAATTTTCATAATCGATCATACTTCCTTCCTAATTTGGATAGAATAGAGCATGGAGATATCAACATCACCATGGTTGGTCATGCTGATTGGTGTGGAAACCCCTTAGAAACTCAAAGTGTATATGCCGAGGGGAATATGTCCAACATTTCAAAGACCATACCAATCAACATTTCCAACAATCCCAATGTCATGGATTTTTTTTTTATAGGGGCAGATTGTTCCCCTCATGAGGTTCAGATCTATACTGCCCTTTTTAAGGAATTTTGTGATGTCTTTTATTGGACTTATGAAGAGATGATTGGTATTGATCCCAATATTTTCGAACATGAGATTAAGACATATACCAATGACAAGCCTATTTGGAAAAAAACATGACCTTTCAATTCGAGGAAATCTATTGTGATTAAGGTAGAGGTGGAGAAGCTCCTCACAATTGGATTTATCTACCCAGTTCCCCTGATTGAATGGGTATCCAACCCAGTGCCCATTGAAAAAAAGTAGGGAATTATTCAAGTTTGCATGGATTTTAGAGATATGAACAAATCTTGTCCTAAAGATAACTATCTGACTCCTTTTATTGATCAAATCATTGATGGATGCACCATGAGTGAGTTTTTCTCATTTATGGATGGTTTTTCTGGTTACAATTAGATCCAGATCAAACCTGAAGATCAACACAAAACCACATTTATTTGTCCTTGGGGTACATATTCTTATTGTAATATGCCATTTGGAATTAAAAATGTTGGAGTCACTTTCCAATGGGCTATGTCATATGATTTCCATGACATCAAACACATTGTTTAAGCATACCTTGATCAGCTGGTTGCTCGCTGTCGCAGGAGGTCAGATCATCCCATGCATCTTCGCACTATGTTTGATAGATGCCATCACTATAAGATTCACTTGAATTCTCATAGGTACGTCTTCTGCGTTGTCTCTAGGAGATTTTTAGGGTTAATTGTGTCTAGTAAGGGGATCACAGTTGATCCGTTGAAGGTGGATGTGATAGTTCATTTAACTACCCCACATACATTACACTAGTTGTAGAGCCTCCAAGGGAAGGCTAATTTTTTGCGTCATTTTATTGCTAATTACGTTGAGGTTACCAAGGGATTTACATGCTTGTTAAAGAAGGGGGCCCTTTTCATTTGGGATGATTTCACTCATAGATATTTTGATTCCTTGAAAAGGGACCTTATGTCTACCCCCCTACTTAGTCCTTTAGGTTACAATACAGATTTCATATTATACCTTGCAACGTTAGAATCAACCATCAAGATGGTTTTGGTATATGAAGATGATATGCACCAGGAGCATGTGGCACATTACCTTAGAATAATCCTTTTTGGGCTTGAACTTAGATTCTTGCATGTTGAAAAATTGGCCTTAGCGACAATTCATGTTGTTCAATGACTTCGAAATTATATTCTACTTAGGAAAACCATGGTCATTGCAGAGATGAGTCCCTTCTAGTTTTTTTGACCCAGCGAGTCATAAGGGGAAATTAAAACAAATGGATCATGATCCTTCAGGAATTTTATCTCGATTTTTCTTTGGTCAAGTCAAATAAATCATTAGCTTTTGTTGAGTTTTCGAAAGAGTGTGAGGATAAGCTCGAAGATGACTCATTCCTGGACAAGAATCTATTCCTCATTTCCTTAAGTGATCCTTGGTATGGGGATATACTTGTCTATCTCCAAACTCAGAGGTTACCTCCTAGCTTCTCACGAGATGAAATATTTCATGTGTGTCACCATGCTAATAACTAACTCATCATCGATGACACTTTCTATCTCTGAGGGGTCGATTCTATCTTTCAACACTATTTGATTCATGAAGAAGTGGAGAAAGTTTTAAATGATTACCACAATAGAGCCTATGGTGGTCACCTATTTGGGTTGGAAAAAACCCAAAATGTATTGTGTGTTGGGTAATTTTGGCCATAATTTTTCAAAGATTGTGTAGAAGTAGTCAAGAAGTGCCATAAATGCCAAGTGTTTACAATGAATATCCACATGCATCCTGCTCCTCTTTTTCTCATTATCACCGTTGGCCCTTTCACAAAGTGGGGGGTTGATTTCATGACATATCACCCAACTTCGGCCAGGGGGCACAAGTATATCATCATGGCTATTCACTAATTTACCAAGTGGGCTGCGACCATGAAAATGTTCTCTAATGATGGGGAGATTCCTACACTTTTCATATTCAATCAAGTTGTAGCAAGATTCAATGTGCCTAGGGAGATTGTCACTAATCATGGTAGTCATTTTCAGAACAAAATGATGTTTGAGATAGCAACCAAGTTGGGTTTCTACCAGGAACACTCATCACCTTATTATCTACATGATAATGATTAGGTTGATGCAATGGATAAGTCCTTAAATACCATTCTTCAGTGAACGATCAATACAAATAAAAATAACTGGCACTTGATGATTTTCCCGACCCTATGGGCCTACCAAACCTCTGTTAAGACCACCATGGAGTTAACACCTTTAAAAATAATTCATGGAGTGGAAGTGGTCCTTCCTATTGAATGTGAAATCCCTTCACTAAATTTATCTATAGAGCTCCTACTTAAAACCACTATCCTCGAGGAGTGCCTAGTTCACCTAGAATAGATTGATGAGTAGCACGAATATGTGGCCATGATGAACGAAGCCCACGGGGAATGTGTCAAGGATCAGTATGACAATTCTATCCACTCTCGAGTCTTCTTTGAAAGACACTTGGTTTTGCTCCACGATTAGGAAAAATATGTGTTGGGTGCAGAAAAGTTCAACCCCATGTGGTAAGGTCCTTACATTGTGAGGTGCATATTTAGAAAAGGAGCTTACAAGTTAGTTGATTATGAAGGGAACGTGCTTCCTGAGCCTCTTAATGGGATCTATTTAAATAGGTACTACACTTAGGAAGCAATGCTTGGGCATCTCCCCTTGTAATTGTTGTATATTGATAAGATAGCATTAGTTATTTTAGTTTTAATATTTTTCGGTCTTTGTTTATCATGCTTTGTGCTTAGTTGGCAGATGTCATCGAAATCACCTGTGTTTGTGGGATTTTTGGAAGGTTCTAGTCTACACACCTGGAACCTTTCTTCTACTGCTTGGGTGATCTATTCTCCCACATTCTAGCTTGTGTCTTTAGGAGGTGCTGACCTTGGTCTGGAAACCAATAATGTGGCTAAGTATATCATGGTAATTGAACTGCTAACATAAGCCATTTCACATGGAATTAACCATTTAGTAGTTCACTTAGATTCAAAACTAGCATTTCACAGTTGAATGGAGTGTACAGAGTTTGCGATCCTACACTTCTATAGAAGTTTTTATAGGTGTGACTTCTCGAACGATCTTTTGAGTTTATTACTTATGTGCATGTTCAGAGAAGTTTTAATCATTTATTTTACACATTAGATAATTATGTGTTAGATTGGCATTTGTATCATTAATGAAACCAAAGAATGCATGTACATATTTAAGGGCAAGCAAGTAAATCATATTACAAATATAAGTAAGGCTTTAAAAGTCTGTATATATTGATGTATCATCAAGTACAAAACTCTGGAGCATAGTTTACAAAATTGGGCATCCTATCCCCTAATAATACATATGTATAAGGTCGATCATAATAAAAATATGTGCCTCTGGCATTGTCCTAGCATGGTTCTTATGGTAGAAAACTATGGCGTTTTCCATTCGTTGGAATAATTGCACCCAAGCTCGTGGTACTCCAACCACCTAACTCTGAGTGTGCTCGGGAAGGTCCTCGATCTATGCCATGGGAACATGCTAAGTCAAGCTCTCGAGGTTCCTCTATGCTGATTGTAGTGCACTCCCAGCCTCTCCTCGAGCTAATCTATTTATCCATCCTTGCACCTATGTCACATAAATCCTTCAAGCTACACTGATCCAACATCTGTATCACCAAAAAGTTTTATTAGTTATGCTTCATGCTAAAACTATTTTCATCTTGTTTAATAATAATATTTAAAAATCCTAAATTTTAAATAATTTGAGAATTTAAAAACATTGGTACTTACCGATGTTTCCCCTAGCGACATCTGGGGGGAGTGGTAGATCTAGGGGGGAGTGGTAACTCCATATCTCTCTAAGAGTTCGATCTAGCACATGGGTATTTATTGCTGACAATGATTTGGTGAGACCACCAATCAAGGAAGTCCTTATCAAACATGTTGATCACTTATCCATCCCTTAGCCTGTGCATAAGATCCATCCATCGAACCATCTCGAGCTCCCGTGTCCTAGGTTGGGGGAGTGAATTGCATGGACTCATAGATGGAACTCGTTTCAACAAGAATGTGCATGATATTCTTCCATAACCAAAGTTCTTTTTCCATCCCATATTTCACTCTATGAGATGGGATTTCATGTTGTTCAAAAGCCTTGTACTCTAGTCGAATACTATAGGTCACAGACACTTTACCTCCTAGTATAGTTGCGGACATGAGACTAAGTGTTGTGATACATATTTGACCATCTGAGATATCACAAGTAAAATTATCTTGAGACTTAAACTCTCAATGTTGTTGATGGGAACTTGGGAACTCATATTTTGAGTTCTCATGGAGCAATAAGCATTTATGTACTCTTGGATAGTCAAATTTCCTCTTCCACGACCACCTCCTTTTAGGTTTACCGGTGCACCATGATGATATAGGCCTATAATGAAGTATATGTCTTCAAATTCTATCTTCAGAGGCTCATCATCTATCATGAATGAACCTCGGTCCGTATCCCAATACCCTATCAATAGTTGCAACAATTGTTTTTGGGCTCGCATGTTTGGAATTTGAAAAATATTGAGCAAGTCAAAAGCATGAAGGGAATTCATGGCCTTCATATCATCAAAAACCATGCAGTACACCTCCTCATTTTCCCTCTCTCTCTCCACGCGATTGACATTTGAAAGTTTTCAATAATTTTGAGTAAGTTAAAGGATATTTTTAAAACTTTTTAGGGTTACTTTCTCCTTTCATTGATGACGTAAGTGAGTAATCGCACCTTGTCCTCTTGTAGGGTGTGAGTAGGTCCATATACTCACATACCCTGAGTGGAAGAGGCACAAGTGTGCACTCCCACTTGTAAAAAGGGTTCCCCTGAGCTAAAATTTGCATGAAAGTTGACAAGAAATGGAAGAAATTGAAGGGAATGGGGTTAGGAACTACCTAGTACCGACGAAGTGTGATTATGATGGTGGAATCTCCTACAATCTTGTTGGACAACTGAGAGGGGGGGTGAATCAGTTGTTACCGTGCTTAAACAATTATGGTTCTTTTAAACTCTTTGTAGAGACACTGAATGATGATCACAATAATGTAGGGAAATAAACAATGGCACTTTTAGCATCATTTGCATATATGATAAACACAAAGACAGATATTTCCCAAGGAAACCCATGCAGGGTAAAAACCTCTTTTTCTTTATATTATAAGTAATAGTTACAATCTTTACAGTATCATACATATGAGCACCAACTCATAATGAGGCTACAACCTCAGTTTTGCAAGCTGCAACTTGCTGAGAACACCAACTCTTTGTTTTCTCTAGCACCCACTATAAGGAAGCACCAACTCCCTGGTTTCTCTAGCACCAACCAGAAGGAAGCACCAACTCCCTGGTTTCTCTAGCACCAACTAGAAGGAAGCACCAACTCCCTGTGTTCAAGCACCCACTTGAACCTTTGAGGACACCAGTCCTCCCTAGCTCCTCCCAACCACCCTGAATGATAAATTCTTTGTTATTGAAACTTACTACAGCGATATAAAATTATTCAATGGCTTACCAGCCCTGTTGTTGTTCTGTTACACTGCTCTGTCCTTTCTGCATCAGTGCCTTCTTCACGCCCCTTGCACTTTCTGTTCTTCTACCTTTTATAGTCTCTGCACCATATCCCTTTGATGCAACCTTCCTCTAGCGTGCATCTCTGCTCCTGCGCTCTGCCTCCTTGCTCACACTTGAATTTTTTCCCACGACAACAACACCTCTCTCTTCTTTGTTCGACATTCTTATAGTCTCTGTTGTCTTTGTGCATGCAATATTTGCAATGCCTCTGCATGCTCACTCCATGCCAAATTCCTCCACCTCTCGAGTGCTCTGCATGATCATCATTGCGACTCTTCAACTTCTCTGGCAGTTCAACCCCTGCGTCTATCATCACTAGTTGTTATGCAAATATTCCTTAGTCTCTTTAGCAGTTCGAGACTCTTTTTCTTCTTTGTGACAGTCGAGCTCACCTTCTCTGTTTCAGTTACAGGCCTCAATCCTCATCCAGCTGTCAATCGCCTCCACGAACATCTTCATCCCTCTTGAAGATTCCCAGAGGCTCTTCACCTTCTCTATCAATCATCCCAAAGTGTTTTCGAGTCCTCTGGCTGAGACCATCAGTGGTTTCTAGCAGTTATATTGTGTCATGCTACAGTAGCCCTCCGATCTTGTTCAAATTCACCTGCACCGTTGGATTGATTCCAAGGGATCTTGTATTCATTTTGGTATTTTGGCTTTCGGTAGTTTGGCATTCGTGTGACCATGTGTCTCGACATTCCCAGACACGATCCCCAAAATTCCGAGGTGGAGCTCATCTGCACTAGGTCCTTCCTCCACGTGACCACATGCGGTGACCACAGGTTGCACTAAAAGGCGCTACGAACTCATGATCTTCATCGACCCTGATCGACGGTCCATGATCTCAATGAATCAACGGTCCAAATATTTTTGAGATCTCGCATCTCACTGTTCCTTAGTTGGAGGTTCTCGTCACTCCAAGTCGAGATAGGCAAAGCTCCGAGATGGAGCTCAGATCAATGATCCACGTTCTTGGTGATCCGACGGTCATGATCTTTTCGCGATCTCGCATCTCGTTGTTCCTTAGATGGAGGTTCTCGTCACTCCAAGTCACGATAGGTGAAGCTCCGAGATGGAGCTGGATCAATGGTCCAGAATCTTGGTGTATTGACGGTCCAGATCTCTTCGTGAATTCGCATCTCGCAGTTCCTGTGATGAAGGATCTCATCACTCCAAGTCACGATAGCCGAGACTCCGAGATGGAGTCAGATCAACGGTCAAGATCAAACCTTGATCTGACAGCTAAGATCAAACCTCGATCTGATGGCTAAGATCAAACCCCATTCCTTTGACTTTCCAGTCAACGACATGACGATCTTTCGCCACGTGTCCTCTTGATCCAACGGACCACGACTGTCATATCCGCCTTGCAGCTTCACCATATCTAACGAATATTGGTCCTTCGTACTTCCCCCAGATCCTACGGCCCAGATATTCTCATGATTTTGCCACTTCACCGTGTGAGTTCTCAACACCTTCAAGTCCCGATCTACGAAACCCCGAAATGGAGTCAGACCAACATAATTTGGCCTTTCACATTTCACCTCTTCTTGCACTTTAATGAATGTTCAGGTTCTCCCTGATCCAACAATGGTTGGATCTTATGCTCAGATCTGATGCCTAAGATCTGTCCTCCTCTTCTGTGCGTTCTTCTTGTCTACAAACATTACATTCGACTCTGTGCTAATTCCTCCCGAGCTTACTTTGTTCCTGTTTTTCCATCGATACAGACTCTGATCCTATCATCAATGATAAGCGCATACTTCCTATAAAGCATGCCAACCATCCTCTGCACTATCTCTTCTGATCTTATCGAGCTTGCTCTACAACGTCTTCCCAAACTACTTCTGATGCCCATCTGTTAGATTCTTCCTATACTCATGCCATCTTCACTGTTGTACTTGCCATCAATGACAAGCATACGCTACCTTTTAAACATTTTCCAACAATCTCCCCCTTTGGCATTGATGGCAACTAAGGCACCCAAATTCTTTTCTCCCCCTTTGACATCAATGTCAAAGAAGAGACATGCTCCTCCTGAGCTATTGTAGTAATTTTAGGAGGCGTTAGATATTCAAACAATACAAATCTCCCCCTAACAAGATGGACTCTTTTAAGTGTGAAACGAAATGACACCCAACTTCTATCTGAGATATTCAAACGGTGTCTTGGCTAGGGGCTTAGTAAAGATGTCTGCAATTTGTTCTGTAGTGGGAATGTAATGGACCTGAACAATCTGATTAGTGACCTGCTCTCTCAGAAAATGATATTTTATGGGAATATGTTTTG
>ML796103.1:471298-497638 GCA_009831015.1 Picea engelmannii
TCTCTAGCACCAACTAGAAGGAAGCACCAACTCCCTGGTTTCTCTAGCACCAACTAGAAGGAAGCACCAACTCCCTGTGTTCAAGCACCCACTTGAACCTTTGAGGACACCAGTCCTCCCTAGCTCCTCCCAACCACCCTGAATAATAAATTCTTTGTTACTGAAACTTACTACAGCGATATAAAATTATTCAATGGCTTACCAGCCCTGTTGTTGTTCTGTTACGTTGCTCTATCCTATTTGCATCAGTGCCTTCTGCACGCCCCTTGCAATTTCTGTTCTTCTACCTTTTATACTCTCTGCACCATATCCCTTTGATGCAAACTTCCTCTAGAGTGCATCTCTACTCCTGCGCTTTGCCTCCTTGCTCACACTTGAATTTTTTCCCATGACAACAACACCTCTCTCTTCTTTGTTCGACATTCTTATAGTCTCTGTTGTCTTTGTGCATGCAATATTCGCAATGCCTTTGCATGCTCACTCCACGCCAAATTCCTCCACCTCTTGAGTGCTCTGCGTGATCATCATCGCGACTCTTCAGCTTCTCTGGCAGTTCAACCCCTGCGTCTATCATCACTAGCTGTTATGCAAAGATTCCTTAGCCTCTCTGGCAGTTCAAGACTCTTCGTCTTCTCTGTGACAGTCAAGCTCACCTTCTCTGTTTCAGTTACAAGCCTCAATCCTCATCCAGCTTTCAATCGCCTCCACGAACATCTTCATCCCTCTTGAAGATTCCCAGAGGCTCTTCACCTTCTCTGTCAATCATCCCAAAGTATTTTCGAGTCCTCTGGCTGAGACCATCAGTGGTTTCTGGCAGTTATACTGTGTCATGCTACAGTAGCCCTCCGATCTTGTTCAAATTCACTTGCACCGTTGGATTGATTCTAAGGGATCTTGTATTCATTTCGGCATTTTGGCTTTCGACAGTTCGACATTCGTGTGACCATGTGTCTCAACATTCCCAGACACGATCCCCAAAATTACAAGATGGAGATCATCTGCACTAGGTCCTTCCTCCATGTGACCACACGTGGTGACCAGAGGTTGCACTAAAAGGTGCTACGAACTCATGATCTTCATCGACCCTGATCGATAGTCCATGATCTCGATGAATCAACGGTCCAGATCTTTTTGAGATCTCGCATCTCACTATTCCTTAGTTGGAGGTTCTCGTCACTCCAAGTCACGATAGGCGAAGCTCTAAGATGGAGCTCAGATCAACGATCCACGTTCTTGGTGATCCAACGGTCTTGACCTTTTTGCAATCTCGCATCTCGTTGTTCCTTAGATGGAGGTTCTCGTCACTCCAAGTCACGATAGGCGAAGCTCCGAGATGGAGCTGGATCAACAGTCCAGAATCTTGGTGTATTGACAGTCCAGATCTCTTCGTGAATTTGAATCTCACAGTTCCTGTGATGAAGGATCTCATCACTCCAAGTCACGATAGCCGAGACTCCGAGATGGAGTCAGATCAACGGTCAAGATCAAACCTTGATTTGACGGCTAAGATGAAACCTCGATCTGATGGCTTAGATCAAACCCCGTTCCTTTGACTTTCCAGTGAGCGTCATGATGATCTTTCACCACGTGTCCTATTGATCCAACAGACCACGACTGTCATATCTGCCTTGCAGCTTCACCATATCTAACGGTTATTGGTCCTTCATACTTCCCCCAGATCCTACGACCCAGATCTTCTCGCGATTTCGCCACTTCGCCGTGTGAGTTCTCGACACCTTCAAGTCTCGATCTACAAAACCCCGAAATGGAGTCAGACCAACATAATTTGGCCTTTCACATTTCTCCTCTTCTTTCACTTTAATGAATGTGCAGGTTCTCCCTGATCCAACAATGGTTGGATCTTATGCTCAGATCTGACGCCTAAGATCTATCCTCCTCTTCTGCGCGTTCTTCTTGTCTACAAACATTGCATTCGACTTTGCGCTAATTCCTCCTGAGCTTACTTTGTTCCTATTTTTCCATCGATGCAGACTCTGATCCTGCCATCAATGACAAGCGCATACTGCCTATAAAGCATGCCAACCATCCTCTGCACTATCTCTTCTGATCTTATCGAGCTTGCTCTGCAGCGTCTTCCCAAACTACTTCTGATGCCCGTCTGTTACATTCTTCCTATACTCATGCCATCTTCACTGTTGTACTTTCCATCAATGACAAGCATACGCTACCTTTTAAACATTTTCCAACAAATCTCCATTGCAAGTTCATGGGAATTTTGGGCTCCAAGCAGGGGTTCGGTAAAAGTGACAAATAACTTGGTAAAAATTCACCTTTTCACATATTTAATCACTCTTTACCACCTTTTGTATAGTCTAAGTTGTCTATTTTTCATTTCATTATCAATATATGTCATGACTAATGCTTAACAAATGTATTTTATAGTTTGTGGTTTCTTTCTTGCAGTTGCGACAAAAGTATGATTCCTTTATGAGTGTTTTTTCGGCCACAATTAGTCCATGTCGATAGGTAAGGATCTTATAATTGTTTGTAGGTTAGGTTCATCACATTTCATTATGAATTAATAGTTTCTTGATCCATTTTTTCTTATGGTCAACCCCCACCAAATTATGACACAAAGCCTTCTTTCTATTTAAAAAGTGTCATAATTTGAGTGGTAGAGCCTACCTTTCGTGGGTGTCCTAGTTAGAACCTTGATTGTAGTTTAGTGCCCATGCTGATTATTTTCATTGGATTGGGATCCCTCTTAGTCCTACCATGACTTTGTGTTGAAGCCACATGACTTCTTCTTAGTCTTGTTATGTCCTATGCCTACACAACTCTCACATTTTTTATGTTTTGAGTTGCATCGAACACATTGCTGCTTCTTGTGATTTTGAGCCTAATGCCTATTTCAATTTTCCTTTTGTTGCTCCCTGCCCTCATTCTCTTAATCCAATTTCCTTTGCAGTTGTTTCCTTTGTAACCCATAACCCTATATTCCTGGAGGAATCATACCCAATACTGTCCATATCCTTCACAACTTGCTTGCATATTGCATAGGTATGTTCCTCACACTTGAAACTGGTTTGGTTTCCTACAACACTCATTTCCTCCACTGTAACATGACATTATTTTATTCTTTTTAATGCTTTAATAAAATGAAAAAAGAAAAAAAAAAATGAAAATATTATAAAAAGACAGAGGGGGGAAAGAATTAAGATCTTTGTTTTTGTTGGTAGTTTTCATGAGTCATGTCACCCTTGAACAAAGCACTAAGTTTTGAGTAAGTTACTCAATAAGTTGGGTTTAGTATGGACTTATGAAGTTGAACCTTGATTTTTTAGTTTTATTATTTCTCCAGTTGGTTACTCTTCCAGTCATTATTGAGAGTTCACTGATGCCTCCTGTGTCACAGAATTTTATCATTGTTCCACTCTATGTCAAATGTTTCCCAAGTAGTCATTGTGTTGTGCTTATGTTCAAGGGATGTTTTATCCCATGGAAACCATTTCTTAGTTGTATCTTGAACGTCCATGTCAGTATTCCTAGTTGTCAAAAGTGGTCTCATTATCATCAATATTATTTTTCCTTTTCTCATGTCCGTGTGGAAGGTGAACATTGACTTATGATTGGTGGTTCAACCCTTATCGACTATGACACATTTCTTTGAGAGTTTGAACTAGGGTAGTGAATGGGATCTATTTTCATCATTGATAAGTTACCTTGTGCTCAAAAAATGACATTAATCAATGGTATTTGATTGAGTGTTTTCCCTTATTTTGTATGTCAAGACCCTTATTCACACATTGGGATTCATGCATTACCTTGGGTTCCATTTTCATCATTGGTGGAATTTCTCACCTCTGTCAGTGGTTTTCATTAGTGGTCATTTCTCAGAGGGTCCCTGCCATGTTTTATTCCATATGGCACATGTAAGAGACGTACTTAATGGTGCATCCTTGCAATTTTCATATGATTCCTTCCAAATAATTACACTTATGTTCACTCATGTTGGATGATGGGGGATGCCTTAATTCCCTCGTTCCAATGGATCACTTCCCATCAAATTCAACTCATTTTATCTGGGAGTGAGATTTAGGGAGTTCATAATACCTTGGGACTTGCAATCATCAGTGGCAGGTTCCCTTGCTATTGATAATGAGAATACATCAATGTCCATTGATACATAGATTTTACAAGTGTTCGACCTCAACACATCTATTCACACTTGCTAGAATGTACTAGTTATCTTGATGTCCATTATCATCATCGATGGGTTGTCTCACATTTGTTAACAATATGAATTAATGACCAGTAATAAAATGGTGTCTCCCATGTTTGACATCATATCTTTTATTATCATGGCATTGACTCATACCTTCAATGGGTTTGGATTTGAAGACTTTGGGCCATAAATAACATCCTCTCATTATGATGTTGCTCAAGTTGCACAAGACTGTACCACTCACTTCTATGACATTGGTAATTTCAGGAGGATCAATTGTCCACTTCATTGCTCCAGTCATCCTCTTGATGTATTATTGAGACATATCTCCACTATTTATCTATTTGTGGCTATGATCTATTTGAAATGGATGCACTGTGTATCTCTTTTTTGGCCATGCTTGCAACTTTTATATATACATGGATCCACTTTGTATATTGTCATGGCCATGATCACTACTTCTTTATTTTCTTCATGGATCCACAATGTATTTTATTTTTCATCCATTCTTATCCACACCTGAGCATGGGTATTCCCACCTCAGGAAAAGATTCATTTCATACCTTATCTTTTGTTCCAAGTACTTCCTTGATCTGATGTTTGGTACACTCTACTTGGCCCCAATTAAAAACTTTCTCCACCAGATTATAATGTATTTCGGCCATTAATTTCCCTTCTGACCTCACACATTAGGGGGCATCTATTATAACATCTTTAGTCACCTTAGTTTGTCTAAGACACACTCTATTATCCCTAATGCATCATCTTCTTGAATTTGGCTAGATATTTCCTTTCCTAATTGTAAAAAATAAGCCTCCTTTGCATATACTCACTACTTTCCTTCACAAATAGGGCAAGTAATTGATTGTTCCCTTAAGGAAATGTGCAAGTGCATTCTCAAATGAGTAAAAAAATATAAATAATGAAAATTATGTGCTCCCGCAGAGAGTTTATAGGAAAATCAGTATCATAACTTTCTAATTCATGTGAGAAACAATCTTAACCATATTTAAACGGTATAAATACGACCTCAAAGGAGGAAATTTTAAACACAACTCTCATGATATTAGAGTTATCATCCGATACCAAGCAATCAAAGCAATTTCCCTGTAGTTTTTATGACCAAAATCTCCTTGATTTATTCTATCCTCAACATCTTCCATATCTCACTTTCCAACAAAGATATCTAAGACATCCTTGTCTTTCTCTTCTTCGAGTGGAGAAAAACATTGGAGATCGAGTAGTCATGAGTGGGTTGGGTAGGAGGAATCTGGATAGAAGTTACAGGTGATGCCGACAACAAAATTTAGGTATACTTCATTTGTACTACTACTTTTATTTATAAAATATAGATCTATCTCCCCACCCCCCAGATATTGTATACTTTCATGCATATGTTTAATTTTCAGTTTCTAGTGTTGGATTTGATTTTCTTGACTATAGTTAGTTAGTTAGTTATTGAATAATTTAGTTACATTTGTTGTGTTTGCTTGAGGAATATATTTTTCTTTGTTTGCAGGTTGAGAATCCCATGGAAGATAAAGAAAATCTGAGCGAGGACATCCCAACATTCCTATCTCCAACCATGTGATCATAAAGTAAGTCCTCTAACTACCTCGATAGTTATTTATGAATATATTGTAGGCCAAACTAGGAGAAAGAAAAAGTGTTATCTTTTATTTTCTATTTGTTGTGATTTCACCCTAGTCATAGGTTAGGTTTTTATCTTCCACAACACCACCATTCATTTTCAAGTCCAACATCCTATGAAAAAAGAGAGGCATAATCGAGTCTAGTCGTGTATGCTCTAGAAGATGGATTTTTTGACCTTGGGAATTCATCCTCTCCAGGATCTAATTTGATAGCACCATTGATGAGTAGTTGATTTTATATAGACATTCTTGAGCCAAGGGCCCTTCCAACCCTAAATAACCATTTTTCTTCCAATATTCTTTGCATGGATTAACTTGGACAACTGTATAAGCACCTCCAATAGATAAAATCTCTTGACTATGAAGATAATTATGTAGATACAAATAGAATTTATAGTTACCTTTTGCTCCCACCCACTAGTTTGCACCCACTATAATTCTCATTCCATCCACAATTCTTCATGCCTTACAGAAGGGTTTTAACTCTGTTTTGATCTACACACTGAGAAAAGTTCGATCTTTTCTCGCTTTGACTTCAAACGATTCAACTATGAACTCAACTAGTCCATAATCACATTTGGGGCATCAATCTCTTTGATGATCAATGGTTGATTATGATTCGTCTTCTATGATAAGAAGAACCAATCATGTTAGATCCAAACCCTTCACACGCTCATGGAAAATCCGATCTAGACTGTAACAATTTCACACAAAGACACTAATACGACAAAAAAACACTCAATCTCACATTAATACAGAGAGCCCATCAACACATAATTCTATTAATGAATTACTATACACACTTTACATAAGTCCTTCAACCTTTTAGCTTGATTTACATTCAATTGGCCACCATAGGCCTTTTGACCACCTTGGTCCTTCACTCACACTCTAACTCCCTCTCTTTATCTCATTCAGACCACTACTCCACCATTAGGCTTACAACATTTAAGATAAATACTCAGAAACAATAATATGTTTCAAATCCAGAAAATACTCATCCACAATCCTTAGGATCCTCTAGATCCATAAAATACTCAAGAGATATAATACTTACCCCTAATATCTCTTTTAAGTCCCCACATCTCTTGATATCTTCTTTAACAAGACATATCTAATTACAATCATATATTCTCAACCAAATATCAAACCTACACATCCTTCTATAATTCCACAAAAGCATAAGAATTTCAAATAATTAAATAATTAAATTCAAGACCCCCAGGTCTAGTCAAATTTTCTTGACTTTAGAGGCTAATGATCCTACATCAGAATCCCAAGGAAAAAAAATGTTCATGATATCCTAATCATGAGTTCCATTAGTTGAAGCCCTGCTAGGTTCCATACTTTATGCCATTGTTCACTTGCCTTGCTACTTCCTTGTTGTTGTTTGCAACCTTCTAGGATCCCATACTTTGTTGTTGTGAAAACTCCTTGCATGTTTCAGTAACATGTACTGACATGCTATTCTTTTTCTTCTTCTGGTATTCCATTTGGAAATATTCATCAAATTATTCCATGACTCCTCCCACTTAATGTCCAGTCTTGTCTCTTGCTGGTAAACACCACTATTATAAGTTGTCTGCTTCAAATCACCAAAATATTTATGAATTATTTCTTCCATCACCTTATTGTCATACCTCTGTCTATCCTCGATCTCTTAAGAACATTTCTCACTCAATAAAAACTTATGCAAACAATACTGCATATCCTTAAGTTTCATGCTTAGTCTACACGATTGCTCAATCAAATTTTGTTCTTGGAATTTATTAAAATGACAAATTTGTTGTAAACATTTTATACCTTTTTCCATGATCATACACCAATGATCTTCAACACCATCCTCATCCATTGTCGTTTCTCTGTTGGAAATCTCTACACTTGCACCACTATAGCCTTGCATATCCCTTTCCAATATTATCTGTACTTCATCCTCCGAATTATTTCCAAGCTAACCCATTGTTCTCCTTACATCTTCATCATTTGCATCCTTTGAACATGCATCACTTCCTCTTTCACAAATTTTATGCGACAATGTTATCTCTTCTTCTGATGTAACGGGTTACTAGATCTGTCTCTCCTTTATGCCTTCATGAGGCAATTCTTCCTTTAGGACAACTTCAAGTGGTTTTCTATCTCCATGATCTACAAATCCTGCAAATATACACAAATAATTAGTTTTAAAAATATGAGACCTCTAAGTCTGTTTAGATGCCTCTAGCATCATATCCTTATCCAAGCTCTCCATGAGGTCTGCACTCTGAACCTCATCTTTCTCTCCAAGCATGATTCCCTTTTCTAGTTCAAAAAAGTGTACTACTAGTCTTTTCTCCAAGGAATTTATGTACTCAACTTCTCTGAGTTCTTCTTCTCTGATCCAAGTCTTCAACCCATGCTTCAATATCTTTAAGATTCTCCTCAACTTCCTTGCAAACAATTGCATTGCAGGCCACTTGAATTTCTTATTTACATTCCATCCTTGTCTTTGGTTTTCCTCAATCTTCCTCTGTAGAAGTTGTCTTATGTAACCGAGTTGTACTCTTAACTCAGCCAATTCTCTGTCAATATTCTCTTGACTCATTCTCTTTATTCCATTTTAACTAGAATTTATTTTCCTATGGCTGTGGCTTCTTCCTGAACCTATATAATGAACATCAATAGTCATTTCACCTCTTCTTTGTGAAATTCACCTTGTTTGTTGTGAGATGCATCAAGCCCCTATAGAAAATCTCCTCATATACTACCTAATACCAACACAAGCTTCCTCCTGAGCTTGACCTCTTGGTATCCACTGGAACCTTATGATAACTCCTCTTCTCTTCTTTGGCTCCGCACCTACTCACACTCTTTGAGAAATTCTATTGTTCTCCTCACTCCCAATCTTCAACTGGAAGTATTTTTAGCATATCTTGCTGTAAGGTTCTTCTGCCACAAACTCTTCTTTCCTTATTCTCTATTACAAATCTACTGGTTGTTAATGGATGCTATCATTTCCCTTTCTCCTTATGTTGCTACCTATTATTTAACACAAATATTGTTAATTAAAATCCATAGATTAATCACAAAACATCATACCTGCAAGATATTTCCTGAGATCTTGTCCTTTGACATCTCCTCCCAATTCTACTCCCTTGGCTGGAATGTACCCAATTCTACAGTAATCCACTAAGTAATTATATATCCAATTCCTTTTTTTTCCTGTCTACACAATCTACAATCTGCAAGTTCCTCTACTGAAAATTTCCTTTTCTTTATATCCCTCACAAAGTTCAAAACAACATTAAGTTGCTTTGATATAAAAAATGAGGACCTCCCAGCCTGTTATCCCACAGGTGCAGATTTTAAATCCACTCAATGTACAACTCCATAATTTGAACTGCTCTATAACTTTTCACACATGCCCAAAATTTCCCTGACCAGAGTAAATAATTAATTTATCAATTCCATGAGCACTCTACATGTCCAAATTCAGGTTTAGATTGTCAAAATTCTTTACCATGCTTTAAATCCTCTAGCCAACACAATTCCTCAGAGTGTTTTCCCTGTTTTAAATCTCTCCTTTATAATACACAGGTGCTTAACCTTAATGCTCTTCAGATCGACGCTAATCTCCTTTATATTCCATGCAATATAACACTATAACTGTGCACCAAGACTCTATTTCGTCGTATCCTTCCTTGCAACACTTAACTCTAACAAGACCAAGCACAAAACCAAGTGCTTATCGACATCGGGATTGATTCAAATTTCATCTTTGCCATTGATAGTAATAGAATTGACGATCCATATCACGCCTCAGAGTACTATAGTTGGAGCTATGGAATTGACCTCCGAAAGATTACTCTGATGGATGGTTGATCTAGCTCATGAGTGAGTCTCGATGGATGGTCTTGATTCAATGTCCAATTTCCATTGTATTAGAGTTTGTTGTTAGACTTCCTTGAGCTTCAACACTCCAAAACCTTCACTCTGAAAGTCAAAACCTCCCTCTCAAACTTTGAATGGTTACAAGCCTCTCCACCATCAATCTATCATAATATATATGGTCACAAATCACCAATATTCACTTCCGCTGCGCCACATTTTCATAAAGTGACTTACAAGTGGATGCATCGTGTCAAATTATCATTTGTGGATCCAACTTCCATGTGTCACTTCCTCATTTGTGCACTTTTCTACCACGTGTCCACTCCTCATTTGTTGATTCCATCCTTCCTGGTATCTATTAGCTGCCACATGTCTCTTCCGTGTCCGTTGATCTATTCCACTCAGAATAGATCCTAACCATTGATTTGTGTTACTCTATCAAAGTTCCTTCAACCTTTGGACTCTAATTTCTCTACTCCTAGAACCAATGAGCTTCTACCACGCGTCGCTTTACCTGCACCATTGATCTAGTCCATGATCAATATCCATCATCCATTTGACTTCACTGGTCGGAGTATCCTTACAATTCTACACTCTAAAATATAACCTCCAAAAGTCTTGGTGTTATTGTATCGAACTCTGAATGAAGCCTGATTCTGGCACATAATTGGTGGTCAAGATCAACTATCGATCTCGATTGAAGGAATTCTATTTCTTCACGCCTTACACATGGGTTTTAACTCTATTTCTACTTGCACATAGAGAAAAGTTCTATCTTTTCTCATTATGACTTCAAATGATTCAACTATGAACTCAACCAGTCCATGATTGCATTTGGGGCATTGATCTCTTCAATTATCGATGGTTGATTACAATTCGTCTTCTCTGATAAGAATATCTAATCATGCTGGATCCATAACCTGCACATGCTCATGGAAAATCTGATCTGGATTGTAACAATTTCACACAGAGACACTAATACGACAAAAAAACACCCAATCTCACATTAATACAAAGGGCCCATCAACCCATAATTCTATTAATGAATTATTGTACACACTTTACATAAGTCCTTCATCCTTCTGGCCCGATTTACATTCAATTGGCCTCCATAGGCCTTTTGGCCACCTTGTCCCTTCACTCACACTCTAACTCCCTTTCTTTGTCTCACTTAGACCACTACTCTGTCCTTAGGATTACAACATTTAACATAAAGAAGCTACAATTTATTTGAAGTGCAAATTTTATTTATGATTGTGGATTTATGATTTAATGAAGTTACAATTTATTTGAAGTGCAAATTTTATTTATGCAATCATAGAGTAGATATTTTGAGAGGATTTAAATTCTTGCAAAAGTAATATAGATCTTTTAATTCTTTTCATCTAAGTGGTTTCTTTTATTCAATGAGTGGTTTAGTGGTGAAGGATTAATTCAACAGTTAGATTTAGAATTGTTCAGTGAAAAGGAAATCTATATTAGTCTCAACAATGATCAAAGTTTGAGTAGGTATTGATTAGCTTGGGTGATTTCATATGAATTAGTGTCAGAAGACTCAATGTTTATGCATAGACTATGCTTTATTGACTTTGAAATAACCAGACTAGATTACATATCATTTCATAATTTTTTTATTGAGAGGATACATGTAAAGTTTTTTTATTCATGACATTAAAATTATAAATGTATTAGAGGAATGCTGGTCTCATTGGCAATAGATTGTTGGAGTTACTTCACACACACCTAGGATTTATTTTTCCTAAGGTTTTTCCTATGTTTATTAGTCATTATTCAATATCCTATATTTTAGGAAGAATATTCCTCTACTAAGAATATTCTCTTCAGTTTTCACTTCAGTTTGATCAGTTGAGTGGAGTCTAGATGCTACATTGTGATTATCACCATGCAACATTGGGATCATCACCAGCTAATGCACATTGTCCTTGGAATTAGCACCAGGCTAGCGCATTACCCATGATTCCCTGATCTCCTACTCACTTCACTCTGTTTTAGTCAGTTAACTGAAGAGTGATAGACTAGTTAACTCAGGTAGGTGGCAGTTCACTCCTGTAACTGTCCGAGAGACTAGACTAGGTGGCAGTTTACTCCGGTAACTGTTGGTATGTGTCCATATCACTCTAGACCACCACTATGGAACATTGGCTTCTCCTCTAGTGTGCATTGGTTGAGTTATACAGAGTATATCATGTGTAAATTATCATTCATTCATTTGGTTAATGAGAATTCTTCCATTCTTTCCCTCCTACTTCTCTTTTCTTCTATTTTCTCTACAGCTGTGTATGTAAATTCCCAAATAGATATATTTTGTAAAGGTTCAAAACATTTACATGGTATCAGAGCCGACATACTACTAGGAAAAAGACACACCAAATTATTTTTTGTAGGTACCGAAGATTGAAGACAACGAAAAAATGGAATTCCCAAAAGAATTCATTCTTACACCTTGCAACTTATTTGCATGGAAGGAGAATATGATAATGCATATTCAAATTATAGGATTGTACAAGTTAACCATGAATACAGAGATAGAACCAACATCAACCATAAAAAAATCCAAGTATCTAAATCGAATGGATGAAGCATTCATAACAATTTGCAGTCTCATTTCTCCTGATCTCCTCTTTCACATATCTTCCTGTAAAACCCCCAATGAATCCTGGACCACCATGGAAGGGATCTTTGGAAAACAGGATGAGATGAGGGGACACATGCTCGAGGTGGAATTCCCACATTGGATCCAAAAATCTTCGACAATCTCCAAGATTTCTTTACCAAATATAAGGATTTACTGTCGCAACTCAAGGCTTGCAGGGTTGATAAATCTAAGGAGGAGAAACAAATGGTTCTCACCATTCTCTCCAAGATTTGTCCTAAATTCTTAGTGTTTGTATCCACATTCCATTCAGTCAGATTCTCCTCTGGAGCCACTTGGAAGATGCCTTCTCTTGAGGAATTTACTGTGAAATATCAAAGGCCCAAAGGTGCATGCATTTACTGTGAAATATGACAACGATCATCAATATCATAAATATAAATATAAATAAAAAAGTAAATCTCATGCAAATCCGAAGAAGGAAGGGTACTCAAAACCCTTCAACAACGCCTCAAGATCCAAAGGTGGAAAGGGAAGAAAAGGGGAGAAATGCACATACTGCCATAAAGGATTCCATCCAGAATACATATGTATGCAGAAACAAATATATATAATGACTCAAATACTTCAGCAAAACAACCTTAGAGATCGCATCCCTGAGGGTGCCAAGAAGAAGAAGCCAGAAGATCAGAATCCCAAGAAAGGAAATTCTAGCCATGCCTTGACTGCCATCAACTCCTCTCTGGATGCTTGTATCGTAGATTCAGGAGCATCACACCACATGGATTCCAAAAAAGAGGCCTAATCCTCATTGGATGCATGCAAAGGTCCTCCTATTTTGATGGGGGGAAACTCTCCAATCGAGGTCACCGACAAAGGAAGGATTGAACTCAACAACGGAAGCTTCGAGAATGTGTTGCACGTCCCCAAAATTTCTGTCAATATTCTGTCTATGTATCAGATGAAAATTTATGACACCGGAAATAAATTCATATTCACACCTGATGTAGTGGATATCTATGACATGCAAACCAATTCCATGGTTGCTACCGGTGAGGTAAATCATCAATTTAGGCTTTACACATTTTCTGAATTTATTGAACCATATTCTGCTTTACTGCTTACCAATGCTGATGAAAACAGTAGGATATGGCACAGAAGGTTCGTGAATTTGAATTTAAGATATATGCAACAACTTAGAAATCCAGGAATGGTTTATGGTCTACCAGACATCCATTTCTCAAAACAAATTTGTGATGGATGTGTTCTTGGAAAACACCCTCAAGAGAAATTTGACAAAGGAAAGACATAGAGGGCTTCCTCTCCTTTAGATCTGATCCATAGTGACCTCATGGTCCCTTTTCCACATCCATCAATCAACAAAACAAAGCACATGCTCATTTTTGTTGATGATTTCTCATGCTTCACATGGATTTTGTTTCTCAGGAAAAAATAAGAGGTCTTTCAACACCTCAAAGATTTCAAAGCCCTTGTTGAGACACAATCAAGAAAGAAAATAAAAATCCTTTGAATTGATAATGGGGGAGAATATGTCACACATGAGATGCAGAATATTTGTCATGGGGTAGGGATTCAGTTGCATCACACAGTTCCCTATACTCCACAACAAAACAGAGTTGCTGAGCGGAAAAACGGATCTCTAAAAGAGATGGAATCTTGCATGATACATGCAAAGTCACTTCCACAAAGATTATGGGCTGAATCACTTAATTGTGCAACCTACATCCAAGACATATCTCCCCATAGGTCTGTCAAGGATAAGACCCCCTATGAGGCTTGGAGCATCCTTAAACCGGAAGTGACCCACTTTCATATTTCCAGTTCACGTGCATGGGCCCGGATTCCCTCTGAAAAGAGGAGGGCACTTGATCCACAAAGAACAGCGTGTATCTTTATTGGATACCCAAATGATGTGAAGGGATACAAAATTATTGATATTTACTCAGACTGACTCATCATTAAGCGAAGTGTCCAATTCGAGGAAAGTGTCTCGCATGTACCTCAACAGCCGCATGCATACACCTTTGTTATTCCACTTGTTAGAGATGATGAGCATGCACATGCTGACTCTTCTTCAGATGAGAGTTCCAATTCATAGGATTTAGATGATCTAGATACAGAGTCAGTATAGTCAGATGCAAAGTTAGTGTATGCAGATGTACTTGTAGAGCTAGATCATAGGCCCAAGTGGGCCCAAACTACTCTTCAGGATGCAGGGGATCTTGTTGGTGATCCAACTAATACTAGGAGGACTCAATCTGATTTCGAGGACCCTCCTCTTGCACTAACTACCACTGAACCATTGCCACCCAGGCATCTTTTCTTGGTTCATTCTTTAGATCCATAGTCTTATGGAGAGGCTGCTGGAGATACCTTTTGGGAATCTGCCATGCAGGAGGAGTACAACTCCCTCCTCGAGAACCAAACTTGGGATCTTGTTCCCCTTCCTTCAGGAAGGAAACTTGTCAGGTTCAGATGGGTCTACAGGACTAAGAGAGTAGTGGATGGACAGATTAGCAAATACAAAGCCAGTATAGTTTCCAAAGGATTTCAATAGGTGCATGGCATTGAATATAATGAGACCTTTGCTCCAGTAGCGAAGATGGATTCCATACATTTAACACTTTCCATCGTGGCAACCAAGGGATGGGAATTCCATCAGATGGACGTGAAGAATGTATTTCTTTACGACGATCTCTCTTAGGAGATATATATGGATCAACCCCAGGGATTTACGCAGGATTCATCTTTGGCCTGTCGAATGAAGAAATATCTTTATGGCCTCAAACAAGCTTTGAGGGCATGGTATGCCAAGATGGACTCCTACCTGTTGTCATAGAACTTTGTATGTTGTAAATTAGAACTGAATGTTTACATGCTCACGACGACTGATTCAATTCTAATCCTAGTTCTCAACTTCAACGATTGCTGCAGTCAAGAGGATTATACATGACAGGTTTTTGATGATAGACATGGGTCTGCTAAATTTCTTCCTTGGACTCGAGATCAGTAGGAATGCATCAATCATCAAACTGTCTCAGGCCAAGTATGCACGATATCTCCTTGAGAGGTTTCACATGATAGACTGCAAGTCTGCCCCGACTCCTTTCCTATCAGGAGTTCGAATTGAGGATGACGGGGACACTCCACTGGTTGAAAACACATTATACAAACAACTAGTGGGGAGCTTGTTATATCGCATACACTCCAGAGAAAACCTCTCTTATGCATTTAGAGAAGTTTCCAGTTTCATGCAGGAGCCACATGAACTACATTGGAAGGATGCAAAGCGTATCCTTAAATACGTATAGGGCACCATCACCTTTGGGATTCATTATGCAACAAAATATACATTGGACCTCATCGGGTTCACAGATTCTGATTGGGCTGGTGATAACATTGATCACATGTCCACATCTGGTTACTCACTCAGTCTTGGTTTCGGTCCTATCTGCTGGTCGAGCAAGAAGTAGGCTTCTATTGCTCTATCTTCAGTCGAGGAAGAGTATAGAGGGGTATTTAACATAACCATTCAGGCTATGTGGCTACAATATTTTCTCACTGAGTTGGGCATTCATTTTCATCAGTCGATCGTCATATGGTGTGACAACCAGAGCACTCTAAAGTTCTGTAGAGATCTAGTTCAGAGGTAGCGGACGAAGGACAATGAGTTCCACATTCACTACATCCGGTACTTAGTACATGAGGGGATCATCGACCTGCAGTTCTATCCTTCAACAAAATAGACTGCATACATCTTCACCAATACCTTCACTGAGAAAAAGTTCCATTCTTTGTGCAGTCGTCTTAGAGTGAAGGACATAATTGCCTAGCAACTGTTAGTTCTTCTTTTTACATACATTCTACTTTGAGGGGGGGGGGGTTTCTCATGATTTTCTTCCTCTTTCCTCGCTTTATTTTAGTGTATCTTTTGTATTTGGGTACCTAACATGGCCTCGCTGTCAAGACCCATTCTTTATTTTCACCATATTGATGTTCAGGGGGGGAGTTGCAGTTACTTCACACACACCTAGGATTTATTTTTGCTAAGGTTTTTCCTATGTTTATTAGTCATTATTCAATATCCTATATTTTAGGAATAATATTCCTCTAGTGAGAATAATCTCTTCAGTTTTCACTTTAGTTTGATTAGTTGAGTGGAGTCTAGATGCTACATTGGGATTATCACCATGTAGCATTGGGATCATCACCAACTAATGTGCATTGTCCTTGGGATCATCACCAGACTAGAGCATTATCCATGATACCCTTATCTCCTCCTCACTTCACTTTGTTTCAGTCATTTAACTAAAGAATACTGATAGACTAGTTAACTCAGCTAGGTGGCAGTTCACTCCCGTAACTGCCTGAGAGACTATACTAGGTGGAAGTTTACTCCTGTAACTGATTGTGTGTGTCCAAATCACTCTAGACCACCACTATGGTGCATTGGATTCTCCTCCAATGCGAATTGGTTGAGTTATATAGAGTATATCATCTGTAAATTATCATTCATTCATTTGGTTAATGAGAATTCTTCCATTCTTTCTCTCATGCTTCTCTTTTATTCTATTTTATCTGCAACTGTGTATGTCAATTCCCATATATATCTATTTTTTGTAGGTTCAACACATTTACATAGATGTCCTATGATGACTACGTAGGAATCTAGCAGGCTAGTACATAAACCATTTTTCTCTTCGCTTAGCAACTCATGGCTCATTCCTTTTCTGAATACCAACATGTATTCTCAAAGAAAATTTAAATAAACATAATATATTCTAAATAAACCAATCAAGGTACTAGAAATGGCTCAATATTTATTCAAGCATCAAATGAGAACTAGAAGCATTCAAGGGACTAACACAATCTTTAATCAAAATAAAACCAAACTTCCAAAGTTGAAAAAATGGTCCAAATGCAAACAACAAACAAACCATTAAAATTTGCCAAGATATCAAAGTTACAAATCCAAGAAGTTTCATGCACTTGAGTCTTGAATGAGCCCATTCTTTCTTAGTGAAAGTCTTGTTAATTAGTTATTTATCCTTTAATACTAGGTCACTATCTATGTGAATATATAGGTCTCAACTTCATCAAATGTCAGCTTCAATTCCTATCACAAATAGGAAAAAGAGAATGTATTAGTTGACTATCAAACCATAAAACTTAAAATAGCTTGGATCAAATAAATGTAGCTTCAATGTTTCACTATTTAATACAAAATATAGAACCTATTTTTACCTTAAATGCAATCTCAAATTTACAGATGGTAATCTTGCTCCCATAAAGAATTACCTTTTTCCAACATACTCCAAAAATAGAGGAACAATTAAGTCAATAAACTAACAAGAATCACATCACATGTGCCATTCCATTCATTATTTCCACAACACCAATCATCAATGGAACATGTATGTCAAAATAAGAGTCCCCTCATGTATATTGGTTTAGATATCATCTTGGGGTATATTAATATCCCAGTTCACATCAACATGTCGACCCTCATTTTCTATATTTTGAACAAAAAACTCTGTAGATGAAATATTATTATGAGCCTCCAAAATATTATCTTCCATATCAAGTTCATTAGAGGAATTTTGTTTTGTATTCTCCCCTTCTATCACAATGTGATTGCCAAAGAGCTAGTGCTCTATCGAATGGAAAATTGTTTATGTCATACTTTGTTACATGTAATATTAAACATGTATCCATATGTTTATCAAGCTTGTTACTCAACTTTGAATTCAAGAATTATAGTGCACTAAACATTCTCTCATCTTCCACCAATCCCAAAATCATGGTTTGACATAAATCTACTAATTTGAAATATTATGACATGTTTTCTTCTAGGTATTTGATTTCACCTAATTTAGTCCATAATCTTGTTATTGCACCATGTTCTAGAGGTTTCTCCAAACCACAATATTGAGCTAACATTGTTTGACCAAGGATATTGTCTTGTTGATACAACTTTGATGAATCTAATATACCTTAAATCTCTTCTCCTTGTACATTGTGATTCTTGCCAAATTGGTGCACTAAAATTTTTAATTTTGCTAAAAAGTCAACTCTTTTAGCCTTTCTATTGTGTTCATGGTTCCAATATTGAGGGTATACCACAAACATGGCCTCCAATAATTCATATCGAGGAAATCGTTCCCTTATCTCTGATGCTAGTTATTTTGCAATTTCTATCAAGTTGTGCTTCACCGAAATCACAACATTGTTGAATTTGTCTCTTGATACATGCCACTCTTCAGTGATTTGTCCCATCTTACTAACATAAAGAAATGGAACCATATACCTGCACACTTCCATACATAATATACCTTTTCCATCAAACTTCAAATAATTTTCAATGTTTTCTATATCGATGATAGTGGTCCAACCTTTAATTGCCGGACCTGTGAAAGACTCTGGCATTGTGTGCAAATTATCTAATTGAAGACATGTTAATTTTCTTGTATGTGTGTATTCTGAAATATACATTGTGTGACTTTGAGTCATTTTCACAAGGACATTCATTTCATAAAGCATAGGAATAATTCCAACGAATGTTAATAATGTCTCTATATCAGTTAATCAAAATAGAATATCTTGAGCTTTGTCTACACTGAAGCGATGTTCATACATCACCCCTACTAAGGATTGGTACTCACTAAATAGTCTTTGAGTTGGTCCATTCAATGAGATACATCTTGTATCAACATATTTTAGTATCTTTTTTCCATCCGTAACACCCTCAACAAATTGTTGAAACTCTTTAAATCACTAGGGACTATGACAAACGTATGCATGAGTTTCACGTACAAGATCTTCAACTTTTGAAACCAATGGAAACTTGCTTACTATTTTAAATGCAAGATTCATTCTATGAGCCATACAATGAATACTAATCATAAATGGTGAAGCTAATATTCTTAGTTTGACGCAAATTCCATTCCTTTTCCCTTGCATGAATACTGCTCCATTTTCTCCGACACATAGTACATACCAACTTTATCACAATCACTAAATGATCCATACCCCCCAATTTCCTTCAAAGTATTGATGACAAGTTCATAAATATTTTGAGTTGTAGAATTCTCTCTCATCTTATGAATCCCAAGTAAATATGAATGCCTAACATGATCATTAACCATATAAATGCTCATGCAGATCCATGGAGTATTATCAATAGTTGTAAGTTCATCCAAAGACAATGAAAAAAACCTAGCATTTGCAATATTCTCTTTCAAATCATCATTTTCTACCTGAGCTAGATATTTTTCCCATTCCCAACCACTCGTTACTGACCAATGAGAAGATGGAAAATTTGACACTTCAAGAAAAGATATAAATTTCTTGTAATCTAAAAAATCTATCATAGGACGACCTCTAGATAAGATGTGAAATACAATGCTTAATTGCATCATATTGGATAAAAAATTTCTTTCCGTCGTCTTTCCAAATAGAGATGTGATGGTTCCTCCACTTGCCTCGAGTTTTCTCTTACTGATTAAGTATTTATTATATTCATCTTCATATTTGACATGTCGAAATTCCTTAGAATATTTCCATTTGATAATAGATTTCTCCTCCCCATTTACAATTTCCTTATCATACACCTTTCTTGCATGCTTCTCTATTGTACCTAACTTCATATACAATTTTACTATCTTTCCAAGTTTCCAACTACATATAATGCATCTAACTTCTCATGAAGCCTCTTTCTCATTTGTTGGAAGTATTGGTTCAATAAATGGAAATTTTGAGACCCATTTTGATTGGAATTGTCTGCCTATGTCCCATTGGCCCTTTTTCCTTTTTCGTGATTGTGAATGGTTTGTGTTGCCTTCTAAGGAACAACCTTCAACATTGTTATTGTCAATTTCTAATGAAAGCATCTCAATTTGATCACTAGAGGAGCCTATTTCATCATCTATTATATGGGTATTAGATGCATTCCCAGAAGAGTTGACATCTCTTTAACTGATGGGTTGCTCAAAAGAGCTTGAATCATGAAGAGAATTTGGGTTCTTGGATTAAGGATTTTGAAAGTATGAAGATACATCCCTCTGTTTTGATGTTTTCTTTCCACGATCATTGTTTGACATCTCACTGAAATTTTCACAATTATAATTTCAAATCGATCTAGAAACCAAAAGTGAAACCTACATGAGAAAAACAATATAAAATTAGTCATCCATTTGGCAAGTCAACACAAATACAAGAGATATATCAATTTTAAGAACTCAATTCTTCTCAACAAGTTACAAAACCAACAATACTTATCTAAAAAGAAATCAATTCAACATACAACAAGTCATTTTCATCTTTCATATTATTATTGGCTCAAAATAATGCCACATCAATAAAAAACCATTTTTAAAAACTATTTTTCCTATGATAGATTGGTTTTAGGTTGATAATTTGTTTTTTCTAGAAGTGTGTTCCATGACTCATGAGAAAATTTATGGCTACATTCAGTCTTAGATACAAAGATAGATTGGAAGGTCCTTGTTGTCAGATATTTTTCATGTGGATTTTACCACATGTTTTTACTTGGGTTTATCCCAGATCCTTGATGTATTACACTGTTACAAAGTATGATGGTCCATTCTTTTCTGTTGGGACCTTTGTATGTCATATGATATTAGTGATGAGATGTTTCTATTTGTGCCATGTTTAAATTTTTTCAGCTATGCCATGTCAAATAGTGATGATGATTTGTACATTCACCTACAAATAATATCTATAGAGTACATTCACCTACAAACACATATTACTAATAATATGAACAATAGAATTGCATATTTGAAAATAGTAAACTGGACACATGTAAGAAGTTTGAAGAATCCTCAAACCCTAATCTTGTTGCCTAATAAAATGGATAGCAATGCATGAGTTAATGCATCCCAATTGGAGAATGGTTGTGGCATGTATGCATGCACACTCCTTAAAATCTGCACCCTCACTCAGCTCCCCATGCATGCACACTAACTACCTACTACCTAGCCTCTATGGATTGGAGCCCTTATGTAAGTAGTAAGAATAGATCATGCATTTGTGTAACTGAATAGAACTGAAATCTGGACTGATAGAAAACTTAACTAAATTGGCAATTACTAAATATGGAACAACAATGAACTGAATTTGGAACAACAGTGAGAGTAGATTTAGTAAGTTTGGTTTGGGACCTAGATTCTTATGTGTTTGGTTATAATTGGGTTGAAATAGTAATATATGGTGGGTTAGGAAAAACTTGGAGTGGATTGTGGAAAATTTTGGTTAATTGATTTTTATGGTGAAAAATGGCCATATGGATAACTATCTTTCATTATTTTTCTGTTATTAGCATACTACATAGTAAGAAGTACATTGTACAATATGATATAGGTTATATCAACAGGTTGAGCCTTGAGTAAATGTTTGTATGAAATTATAATACCAACAAATTAGAATACTGTATGAGGATTTATATGAAGTGTTTGTAGAAATGTATGCATTAGATTTTTCATTCTTGCTCTTTGTTTGGCACAAACTCACTCTAGGCATGCCACATCTATCTAAAACTATTTAGAACTATGTTTATCTCGATGTGTGACATGGTCTTTATACTGCAATATCCACACAAGTACAAGCATGCATTTGAATGGAATTTGGTTTATTAAAACGGATTTAGGAATGTGAAATTCTAACTTTGTGGGCAGAATTGCAATACTTTTTCTTTGGATTATACTCTTCCTTGGAAAGCTAGTATGATTAAAGGGACCTGGGTGCTCTGTTGGTTGTGTGTGGAAACACACAACCATGAGGATTTGGGAAACATGGTGTTGAAACACCGTGTTTAAGCACCAACTTGTGAGTATGATTTAAAAACACCCAAGTAATTTATCCAAATGTGGGTAAGCTCAAAAACTTAACACAGTCTACATAACTATTTATCTACTCCAATCACTAACCCAAGAAATCATTCATCATGACTTGAAGCCTCTGCTATCCTGGAGGTTGGGTGGGCTCTATCACTGATCAGAATAACACTTGTGTGTGGAAACACACAAACAATGAGAATTGGGAAACATGGTTATGAAACACCATGTTGAAACACCGTGTTTCAACACCAACTTCTGAGAATGATTTGAAAATGCTTAGGTAATTTATCCAAATTGTAGTTTGTGTGTAAGGTCAAAAACTTAAACACATAACTATTGATCTAATCCAATCACTAACCCAAACAATCACTCGTCATGAACTGAAGCCTCTACTATCTTGGAGGTTGGGTGGGCTCTATCACTGATCAGGATGACACTTGTGCGTGGAAACACGAAAGCAATGAGCATTGGTAAAATGGTGCCAAAACACCGTGTTTCATCACTAGATTGTGAGAATGATTTAAAAACACCCAGGTGATTTATCCAAAATGTGGGTAAGCTCAAAAACTTAAACACAGAACTATTGATCTACTCCAATCACTAACCCAAACAATCACTCATCATGACCTGAAGCCTTTGCTACCTGGAGGCTGGGTGGGATCTATCACTGATCAGGATGCCAATTGTGTGAAGTGCGTGGAAACACACAAGCATTGAGCATTGGGAAACACCATGCTGAAACAACGTGTTGAAACACAGTGTTTCAACACCAGCTTGTGAGAATGATTTAAAAACGCCTAGGTAATTTATCCAAATTGTGGGTAAGATAAAAAACTTAAACACATAAATATTGATCTACTCCAATCACTAACCCAAAAAATCACGCGTCATGACCTGAAGCCTCTGCTATCCTAGAGGCTGGGTGGGCTCTATCACTGATTAGGATAATCCCTACTAGCATATGCACTTAATGAATGCCCAAAACAACTCTGCTACTAGCAGAGCGGAGAACCATGAGCCCATAAATGATAATATATTAAGATTATTCGTGCACAGTCGTGACAAATTTCAAAATTTGTAGAGAGGGCTCAGAAGCCACTTATGAATTACTCAATATCAAGGTGTTGGGCCAGGTTGGCAACCATAAATGTTGACACAGAGCGACTTGGGAGATGGCAAGAACTCGATGCTTTCTCCTCCTATAATTTGTAAATTTTGACAATAGAATTTTGAGTTGGAACTTGGCCTTTGAATATTTCAAGATAGGTATGGCTGAATATTTCAAGGACAACCACTTGGATCTATTAATATTGTGAATCACCATCAAATTGGGGTAAAATTTTCTGAAACCGACGACATAATTCATGTAAAAAACTCCAAATCGATGGGAAAAAAAACCATAAGGCCAATGTCCATTGCCAAATCGAGGTGAATCATGGTCCTTGTCCCTGTGAAAAATCTAAAAATGTGGGCAAAAACCCTAGAAGATCAATGGCTACTCCCAGAAATCAGGCGAAGGGGAGGATGACTGCCAATTTTCCAAGGCAAAAATGTAATTAATATTTAAATTTTGACCGCCATTTTGGGGATAAATATATAATTAATATTGTTTTAAAATAGGGGGAGTGAATTGGGAATAATATGTTTTTTTGTTTTTAATATATAAAATTTTCCCTACCAAACTTTGAAGGGGATAAATTTCTCCCATGGGCAAATTTTTTTCCCTAAAATTTTCTATGTCGTGGACCACACTTCTAAGACCTTGGGAATACCATGGAAATGGTTAAGAAGGTGGTCACCCTTATGAATCATGAAAGGGAATTTGGGCTTGTGACCTATGTTGGTAGGCTTTTCAACATTATCAACACTCACAAAAATGGTTGGTTGATTTCCCCTTTTATTATTTTGCTTCTTCTTGTTCTTGTTGTTCTTCTTCTTTTTAGCCTCCTAGTTACTAACATCAAGGATTTTACTAGGTGAGGAAGAAGAAATGGAAGAAGAAACGACGGGTGAAGAAGGAAAAGGGTCAACAAGAGGTTGATGTTCTTGAGTTGGAGAGATTTTTTGGGAAGAAATAGGGGCATTCGTGACCACATGAGTGGAAAAAAACCATACTGGTAACCCCATAGTGAAACCGAGAAGAGTCAATGTAGTGATGTAGGGAGGAGAAATGTTTCCAAAAAATGGAAAAGAATAAGGTTCTTCGTGAATAGGGGTCCCTTGGTTGGTAACCTCAGGTACTTTTTCCATGGACGTAGATTCAACCTAGTGTCTGCTAAATGTCAAAGAGCACACACTACCAAAGTCCCTACAAGATAAGAGAAATAAAACAACTCCCTTATGACAGGAAGAAAGGAAGTAAGGATATTTTGTAGATGGGAGACGAGGTCGTCAATGGATAAATGAGCAACAATTACGATAACCTTCATGCAAAAATCCCCCCAGGTGCAAGTAAGAGCTCGTAGGAAAACACTCTCCCTGTTCGTTGAAGCGAAGATTGAAAATATGTCGCATGTACCACAAGGAACCTTCCTTGTAGAAGGAATATTCCTTGAAGTCACCTGTGTGGAATCATAGGATAGGTTACTATGTTTACCAATTCACAATGAATTACATGTGGGGTATAGTCGACAATCAATACTAGAAAATGGGCATGGGAATGTCAGACACAAATCTATGACCCAAAACTAAGAAGAAGTGGCGTCACCCCGAGGATCTACCACTCTTCAAAGCCCCAAACTTGCAATAGTCCCACTAGGTGAACAAAAGAGGGGAAAATCACCATATCTCTTCGCTTTACCTTGTGTTTGACTCATGTGTGAGAGGATATTTCCCAACTAACGTTAATTTCTACTACTAGATTTTACACTCTCTAGTATTCTATAGTCTCGTTCCTGTGGCCTTGACGAGTTAACTCTCCACCCTACTATCAAGGCACTAAAATCATAGAATTGTTGGTTTTATATCAAAGAAAAAGAAAGTCTAATTGATTTTAGATTATGTGCCTTGTTCCTTTTAAGGGTTGTTTGTTACCCAATAGGGTAAGCAGAAGTGGACTAGACGGTGTTATCACTTGACTCTAAACCGTGCACAAAAATTAAATGCAAAGATTTCATTTTTCGATGAATGCTAGCTAAGGAAAGGAGAGGACCTCTTTTTCTTCTTAACGAAAATAAATTCCCAATGCAACTTACTTCTCTCTAAAGTGTGATCTTGATCATGACCCTCTATAATGCAATATTTTATTTTTTTTGTTTTTCAAATGCAACTCTTTTTTGCTTCCTTACTTTTAAACAAAATGAAAGAATTTAATGATGATGCAAAGGATCACAAAGAAAAAAGATGCAAACAAAACATGCACTCAAAAAGTTGACAAGAACTCAAAGAATTCAAATGCAAGAATGCCTCCAACACACGTTCAAACAAGAACCCAAAAATGTAAAGTAAAGAAAAAACAAATTTTGAAATCTCAAAATTCAAGTAGCAAAGATCAAAGATCAATGCAAAGTTACAACAAGGCCAAAGAGTTCCGGAGTGCACTCAAGGGATCAAATTTTTTCCCAAGAAGACAAGAGCGAGAAACTCAACAACAAGGCTTAATGCAACATATGCAATCCCAAAATCAATGAAAAGGACTCCAAAAGAAAACAAGCAAGAAACCTATAAGGCCTTGGAATCAAGGTGACAGAAATTTGAATGCCTACAACTGATAAGAATCAAACTAATGATGACATAGACTTGGCCAAAGGATCGAGTTAACCTAGGACAATCATGTACACTTCATTATTTGATAGGATATGGAAATTGTTGGAATATTTTTTAATACTGATAGGGGGGGTGAATCAATATTATCCCTTTTCAACAATTTAAAACCAATTAATTATATTTTTTTATCAAATCAAAAGAATTGATCAACAAAAAGGTACAGTACACATAATTTAAACGTGGAAAACCCAACTTCACAAATGTTCTTCTTATTTTCAATAAAGATTACATTTAATTTATGAGCTCCAACTCAAAGGAAACACTAATTCCTTGTTTTAGTAGCAGCAACTAGAATGAGGTTGCAACCCCCTAGATTTTACTAGCACCGACTGGAGGGAAGCACCAACTCCCTAGTTTCTTTAGTTATAGCTGAAAAGA